>JASANB010007069.1:0-75106 GCA_030248155.1 Sabatieria punctata
TAAGAGAGCGCCATCTTGGATCACTATCACCCTATCACCGAGCTTCTCGTCCTCCGAAACTCCGCCCCCGACCAATCAGCTGCGCGCCTCCTCCTCGTTCCTCGGTTCTTATTGGCCGGTCTGTGAGGCCATGTTGGTTTGCCTGCCAGCTGCCAGCGAACGGGTTCCGACGCGAACACTCCGCTTCTCCCTGCATGGCCGGTGGGCGCGAACACGGTAGTATTTGAATAGGGTTCTGCACACGACTCCCCCTCTGGTCGGCGACGTCCTCGGCGCCAGGGCCGCTCTCCAAAAATAGTAGTGAAGACGTTAGTAACAGGTGTTAGTAGGAAGACGAGTTGTAGTCAGGGAGGGCCGGGGGCGCTGGTGCCCGGACCTCCAGATGGTGGCGGAGGGGCGAACGACACCTCCACGAACTGGTACACACCGGCGATGTAGCGTCCGTCCTTCAAGGGAACCATCGATCCGGAGCGGCTTCCTCGCGCCGCTGTAATCTCCTTGGAGTCTCGTCTAGAAGCCACCAGGTGGAACGGCTGAACTAATTCCGGTTGAACTAGTTGGTGTCCCGTACGCCTCCAGCGCGGATCTGATTCCACGTCAGGGTAGGGGTCCCACAGCGAGAGTGTGCCAGCCGCGATGTTAGCCCGGATTCGCTTCAGGATGTTGTCCGGAACAGTCAGCTGGACTGGCGCGGGCGGCGGGATCTGGTAGGCATACCAGTCCGTCCGATTGGCAGCAGAGCAATAGAAATCGACAGGTTGAAACTGTCGAGCGAGGTATCCCGGGGTCAGCGTACTCCATGGCGGAGCTCCTCGATCGGCACGGTAGCTCCCCAGCGTCGGGATGAATCGTTGCAGTCGGAAGTGTCGATAAGACTGCTGACGCCGAGCGTGTCCTACCTGTGGGCGGAGTTGGTGGAACATCGTCTGGCCCGAATCGTTGTAGCTGCCGTCCTCATCGTGATGACCGACTCCCTGGTATGGCTGTTCGATCACAAAGTAGGCCGTATTGTCGGTGAGCTCCTGTAGCATCTGTCGTTCCTCGTAGGATAGAGGCTGCGGCGCGCGGTTGGTGATGTAGGGAAGCAAGTTGGCGTCCTGAGAACTTTTGTGGTCCCGGAGGTTGCACTCTGCTCGTAGCTGCATTACTCGATGAAAGAGCCGCAGTTGGTGCAAGTACCAACAGAACAGCTCAGCTAGCTCCCCGACGATGATCGCAGTGACTCCTGGTGGAGGTGGTGGGTCGGGAGAAACGAAGTGGTGGTGCGCCGCAAAGGCAGTGACAGCTGCCCCTAACACCGGGTGTTCCAGCAGAGTGAGAGCCATCCTCGGTCCCAGGCCCATCAGATAGAGCCGAGCAAGTCCCAGCGGGTGGATGAAGGGGTTGCTGACCACCAACTGGATCATTGCCAGCTGGAACTTCTCGTAGCGTCTCCAGGTGATCTCCGTACCGTTCGGCTTGGACGGTAAGCCCCAGGCTACCGGTGCCAGACTGATCGGCTGTCGTCCGTTTGCGTAACAGACCTCCGGCAACAGAGTTTGTAGTAAGGCTGCTGACGGCATGGCGTCCTGATCGAATGGTATGAGGGCCGACAGGATCTGCCCAATCACCAAGCCGGCCTGGGGATCCATCGCGAGTTTGCTCTTCATGAAGGACCGGTAAACTCCGGCCAATTCTGGTGCGTTCGGGAAAGTTTCCGACCGGAGGGTTCCGGTGGGTAGTGGTTTTGCAGCTACAGTCTGGCGCACGAACTCCTCCCACAGTCGCGTGTACCATCCCGATTCAGTGACCGAGATCTGTACATCGTCGTCTGGCAGTTGTTGGTTGGTCCTCTGGATAGTTTCCCTGATGGTCAATCCGGCCAGGAGAGGGTGACTCGCCATCAGCGATCCGAACCATTGAGCATTTGCCAGCACCATCTCCGGGTGGAACGGTGGCAGCGCCATAGAGAACGGAAAGTCCCCTGCAGGATAATGGTTGGGAGGGCGCGGAGCCGCCAAGTCGTCGAATTCCTTCGCGAACGTCATAGTGTCGTCCTTGTGGAACGGCAGTGGGAGTCCTCTGTAGTGTTGGAGCAAGCTCTGCAGGCTAAGTGGCACGAGATAGGCGGCCTCCGGGGCAGTGTCAGGTAGAAGGATACCCAGTGGGGTAGCCGTTTCCTTCGGGACCTCCGTGATCAGGTCCTTCAAACTCTCCGGTCTTCCAACAATGAGGTCCCGGCGGTCAGCCCAGCGAGTCCAAATTCGTCGGTCGGCGGCCATGTCCCTGAAGGGTTGGATTGTCACCGTAGGTCGGAACTCCTGGCCCGGTCGAGGGAGGCGGGCGTCGAGCCGATCCTCATCTGTGACTGAAGGAACTGGTTCCACAGGACCCGTTCTTGCCGAGCGAATTGAGGCCATATCTTCATCGTAGTCAAACTGGTCGTAGGCCGTGGGGTCCTGTAGCAGTCGGCGCTGTCGCTCAGTGAGAGTGGTCCTTACGGTGGCGACAGATTGAGGCGAAGAAATTGGCTGGGCCGCGGGTGATGGAGAAGCACCGCTGGCCGCCATTGCCATGGAACCAGAAGTATCCATGGGTTCCTGCGTCGGAGGTGGTGTAGTTTCCTTCTCCTCCTTCACCGTGACTGGCAGCAGCATTCCGGGGGTTAGTGTCGCCTCTGATCTCACGACACTACGAGCGTCCGACTGTCCCTCGTCCATCTCCGATCTGCTGTACTCCTCATCGCCCTCGCCAGACCGTCCTAGGATGGCCGTGTCACTCATGTTATCGACCGTGTCACCTCTCTGACTACGTTGGTCCGGCTGGTCCGAATCTCGCTCAGCGGGCGGTTCTTGATCGCCCTGCTCCATCTGCTCATCCGTACCAGGGGTTTCTCGTTCTCCGTCCGGCGCTGTCGCAGCCGAGGTCGGTCGCACATCCATCGGTTCTGCTAGTCGTTCAGCAGCCGTTGAGGAAGGCGGCTGCACTACTGGTTGGTCCGAATCCTCGTAGGCGTTTTCCATGAGCACGTTGCGCCGTTGTTCCCTGGCCAGGTACTGTTGGTGGTCCTTCTCTCGAAGAACTGCGTCCTGTTCTCTGCGTCTCGCCAATGCCGGGTCGGCCTTGTCCAGAAGAACTCGCCGCTGGATGTGGGTGTGGAACATCCATTGAAACGAGCGAGAAGTATCGGGTACCGCGGCCAGGTCGTACTGGAAGGCCATCTCAGCGTCTGATACCAGGGGACCAAATTCCACTGGCCTGGATGGCTCCCACCCCACAGGTTGTTTCTTACGCTGCCAGCTGACAAATCGCAGATCTCTCTCCTTTACTAGCTCCATCATCAACAGTGTTAGGTCCTGCTGGTGGGTCAGTTGCAACTCGTCCGGGGTCTGGCGCGGGTGGATCTGGTCCAGCTGTCGCAACAGGCGGTAAGCGTCCTCCTTGTGTTCGCCCATCTGGTGGTAGTTGATCAACATGGGTCGAAAGATGGCGTAGTCGAACGCGGCCCGTGGTCCCGAGAAGGCCTTGCGGAAAGACATCTGCATCATGCGGAGGTCTCCGTGGCCCATGGCCTCGCGATCCGGTGGCGGCCAGTGTCCCTTGAGAGCGACGATTCTGGTCTCCTGAGCGAGCATGTCGGATAGCGGCCCAGGTTTCGATCGAATCCCCTGGCGCACCTCAGCGTGAGTGGCCGGTCTCCCTGGACGAATGATAGTATCTGGTCGATAGATGGGCGGTTCCTCCCCAGCCAGCGTGAACATGATGGCTCGTCGCATGGCGTCCAACCAGACCACGTCTCCTCCGGTGAGGCAGACTTCATCGTGAGCGCCGGGCACCTCTTTGTCAGGATAGCGGTCGAGTATTTGGGTCCTCCTGGCCCGTTCCTCGAGAGACAAAGTGTCCGCGGGTTTCTCGGCGAGCCACCGATGGTAGTGAACGATAGCCTTTCTTCGCGCCAGAACCAATCCTCTGAGGTCGGTGGTGATGGCCGCAATCAGTGGTCGTCCTCTAGGTTGCGTGTAACCGAAGAACATGAAGGTGGCCCGATCCGATTGAGGACCAGCCTGTCGTTGTTCCACCGACACCACTCCCTCGTCCCATCGGCTCATGTAGCGGGTCGCACCATAAGCCTCCGGTTTGTGTTTCCAGACCTCGTAGGCCTGTCGGGCGTGGTTACGATAGCCAAAGATGATTTGTTTCAGCACGTAGTTGAGAGCCTCGCCTTCCTTTTGAATGGCCAGGGCGGTGTTCTCCAGCTCGCCTTTGAATTGGTAGAAGCTCGCAACTCGGCTCTGGTCCACCTCCTCGATTCGGTCGTCCTGGTCCAACTGTTGAGCGATTTGGGCCGCGCGACGCACCTCATCCTTTCTAGGGTTTCCTCTCAGACGAAAGAAAACCGACTCGTTGGGTTTCGGTGCCATCGACCGGGCAATCTCGATGTCCGGAGACATGAATGCCGCTCGCAGACCGTTGAACAGGCGAATAGCAAGTTGTTTTTCTCCGTCGTCCGTAGGCGAACAATACACCAGGTCAGGCGTAATGCACGCGATGGCCGCTGCTCCGGCCATAATGTCCACCACGTCCAGCGCCGCGTAGTCGGTCTGCGGCCGCGGAATCGGGTCTCCTCGTGGGCTGGGCATGAAGGACGAGAGCTGCATGGTCTGTTTGAAGTTGTTTGGGTATCCGGCTCCAAGGTAGAGGGTAGAGAGAGTGGTGGCTCCTACTCGCTCTCCCCGGGTCATGTGGGAGCCCTCCAATTCCGACAACCAGTCCTGCAGGTCGACGTATCCGTACTCAGTGGTCAGGTAGTTCCACCGTTGTCCGCCGTGATGGGTGCAGTTCCTGAGCATCACCTGATCTTGTGCCGATCCGAGCCCGATCTTGATGATCTGCGGGTTGCAGAGCACCTCGTGCAGGAGCGGCGGGAGCTCCGTCATAGCATGCATTAAGACGACGAGCGGTGTGCATCCAGTAGAGGTGATGGACATCACGGACAATGGCGAGCCCGTGTAGAAAGGGTCCACCGCGTTGACCAACACGTAGCAGTTGGCCTGTCTGACCGCGTCGATGGCACTTATCAGTCGTGTCCTGCGAGGAATAGAGATGCCAGACTTCTTCGGATTGAAGGAGGTGGCATCCGCGTAGGCCTTGGCGTACCGTTTGGTGCTCAGGTTCTGCAGGTGATGGAGAGCCTCCTTCTCGGCTTGTTTGGCCTCCCATTGCTGTTCCGGGGTAGAATGTTTCTGAGTGGCCCATTTATGAGCCTTGTTGACGGCGGCCTTCCTGCGGTTGTATTCCTCGTCCAGACTTTTGTCGAATTTCTCAAAAGCCTGCACCAGAACTTCCTCGATCTTGTTCCGAGCGACAGGGTCGTCTACTAAGACACTAGCTCGGCAGAACTCTGTGGTCGGTTCCACCTCCTTGATGACCCGAAATAGCGCCCGGTCCATCACCACTGACAGCGGCAAGTCTCCCGCGATAGACCATCCTTCGAAGTCGATGGAGATGATGGCCAAGCCGTGGAACATGAACTGCGAGTGTCGGAGCATGTCAGATAGTATCATGTTCAGGTCAGAGACCTGATACTCTCCTTCCACGACGTACGGTGTCGGAAACCGCCCGGCAGGGGTGGCCTCCAGAAGCGTCCGAATCATGGCATGTTGTGGCACGGTGTGATATGGGATGTTGGCCGCCGACGCCTCCGGGTTGAAAACGTAGAGTTTGATCAACATCTTCACGAGCCGGTGGTCGCGTTCCGGCTGGATAGAGAGGTCCTTCACTTTGGGACGTCTTCGCTTGGCTCGGCGACGTTCCTGAATCGACTCGTACGTGCGCCACCAGATTCCCTTTTCCGTTTTTGCACACAAGTCCGCGATCAGTTCAGCCGGCTTGGTGTTGCGGACGGGAGCTAGCTGAATGGCGGTCTCGAACAGCCCGTTCTTGTTAGGTTGAGTAGGGTCCACCCGGCCGATGGACGGATGGTCGTTGTACGCCTCCGTCTGCTCCTGGTAGATAGGTCCCATTACCGGTGGCGTGCCGATGTAGTCTCCGGGCCGAAAGGTGTGCGTCCCCGGGGCGACACCCATCCGCTCCAGCTCGTTCAACTCGTAGTCGTCCAGCTTGATCTGAGAGTAGTACTCGGTCCAATCGGCATCCATGTTCTCTGGGCGCTGGGTAGAATACTGAGCCCAGTCCTCGTTAGTCATTCCCGAAAAATCCAGCGGCGTTACCAGCTGGGCCATTGGAAGAGTCTCCTGGTAGAGTTGTTGGCCCCTGCCATCAGGCATTGGCCGGATGTTGTACGTTGGCAGTTCGCTTTCCAAAGTTTTCTTGTCCGGGCCGATAGGTGGTTCCGCTGGAAGATTAGTTCGTAACGGGGTCTCCGGGAACACTCCTCGAGGTGGGTGCGCCTCCAGAATGAGCCACTGTCGTGCCCACTCCCTACACTGTTTGCGTTGTTCGACTACCTCTGGCCGTAGATGGTGTCGGATAGCCTCCAAATCAGCTGGCCGGAAAATCTCCTCCTCAGTGTACTCGTTCCTCGGTCGGTTGGAGAGCCACTGTTGGTCTCGGCACTCTCCTCGCTCGATGCCAGTGACCACTTCCATAACCTCCTGGGTGGCCGTGGGGTCACCTGTGGCTGCGGCCGCTGCTTCCATCCACTTGTAGATCTGCTCCTCGGTGTAGTAGAGCTCGTAGTCCTCCGGCTCCTCTAGCTGCCAGTCTGGCCATGGTTCGTAACCTCGAGAACCGCGACCGGGAGGCTCGGAGGGCGGCAATCCAATTCCCGCGGTATTACGTGTACGAGCAGGTTTCCGTGTAACCGAAGGCACCCGTTGTTTTTGCCACTCGTTCTCATCTGTGACATCTGGCAGTACCGGCGCAGAGCGTGGTGCTCGAGTTTGTTGGAAATCTGATCGGCCAGGTCGTCCTCCTGAGGCAGGGCCCCAGGCTCCACGTCCACGACCGGGTCGAGCGAAAACAGGCGAGCGCGGCCTCTCTGGTTGTCGGTCCGAGCCTATCCTTCCTCTGGAGTCGCGTCTGTCCGAGCTGGGATGGTCGTCACGCCCTCGGCGGTCTTTGGAGCTGGCTTTCTCCTCTCCGTCTCGTCGACCCTTAGAGCTAGTCCGTCCTTCCTTCTCCGTCCGACCCCGCGAGCTAGCACGTTCGTCACGGCCTGCTCTGCCGCGTGAGCTGGCCCGCTCCTCTCGTTCCGCTCGGCCACGCGAACTGGCTCGTCCCTTGTCCCGGTGACTCTTAGGGCTGGCCTCCTTCTCCTTCCGGCCCTTCGAGCTGGCTCGTTCGTCACGGCCTGTTCTGCCACGTGAGCTGGCCCGCTCCTCTCGCTCCGTTCGGCCACGCGAACTGGCTCGTCCAGCCTTCTCTGTCCTACTCCGAGAGCTAGCGCGCTCACCCTTGTCCCGGTGACTCTTAGGGCTGGCCTCCTTCTCCTTCCGGCCCTTCGAGCTGGCTCGGTCTCCTTTGTCCACGTGGCTCCGTGAGCTCCGTGTGTCCGCTTTTACTACGGTGGTGATGATGGTGATGTTTCCGCGGACTAGCAGGCCCCTCTTGCTTACTCGGGCCGGCACGGTCAGTAGACTCCTTTCCCCTTCTCGGACTGGACTTCCTACCGCGTTCCGGTTGTTCCTTGGAGCCCTGCTGGTCATCTCCTGGCCCCGGTGATGGGCGAGCGACCGGTGGCTGGCCAGAACGCTCACTCGACGAAGGTGTAGAGCGAGCATCGTCCCGTCTCGATCGTTTGGATGAACGGGCGGTCTCCGCTGGTTCGGCCGGCCGTTTACTGCTGGTAGCCGGTTGTCTGGCAGAGTCCTGTGTCTCCGGTCCTCTCGAAGAGCGACGGCCTGGACTACGGTCGGGCCGACGTTGTTGTTGCTCCGGTCTGCGCTCCGACGCAGACGAATCGTCTTCACTAACAGAGTCATGATGTTTCTTCTTGGTCCTTGGTTTCTCCGGAAATGTCTTCCGTGGCGGCGATTGTTGGTCACCGCTCCGCGACGTTCCTGCCGCCACTTGGTGAGTGACGGGTACCGGTGGTCGTACCTGTAGTAGCGGTGGCGGTGGTGTTGATCCCGGTCGTGACAGCGGAAGGCTGCCCTTGCTCGACGGCGGTCGGCGACTAGATCGACCCAATGGGGCTGGTCGGTCCGGCTCCTCCTCCATCAGCGTGGGTTCCTCCGCGTGCCTCCTGCCGGGGCTCCCTCCTCCACCATCTGGCGATCGACTCGGTCCGGGCGGTGGTTGACTGGCCATGGCTGCCCAATGCTGCGCACTCCTTGACTCTAACCAACACAACACAAACAATAGTTTGTCTGGTGGTAGGAGCTGCGTCTTGTAGCCCGGACTGCAACAAGGAATGTTGTTCAAATACGTCATTGTAGTGTTGTAGGTGGCCGGAAAAGAAATCACGCCAAGCAGGAGGTGAGTGAAGCAACTAAACTAGTGCCAACACCACTAGAGGATGCAAACAAAACAGATCCCGGCAGGCAGACGCAGTGGTTTACCGCTGGACGTAGGGCAGCCCCAGTGATTCACTCGTCCCAGACGACATAGCTGGCAGCAGTAGCTGGTTGGGGCTAGAATTAGGTAGCGTAAGCACTGAGACACCACACTCCGACGCGCCAGCGAATCCTCGTAACTAATCCCGCGCCTCTATGCGACAAGAGGGGGAGTGATGGGCGGCACTACGCCGCTAGCAGCCAGTCTTGTGGTGAGTCGGAGCGCTTCTACGTAGGAGGGTAGGAGGTAGGAGATAGGATGTTGACCCGATCGCGCGAACATCTATATACACTATGTACAAGGCAGGTTGAGGGTCTTAGTACTCAATCTCCTCCTCCTCATCCAGGTCGGACGGGATTCGGTCCTCCTCTGGCTCCGGGAGATGGTCCTGCTCCATATTCTCCCCGCCAGCCTCCTCTCGCTCCTCTGGAAGGGCAGGAAGCTCCGGGGCCGGAGCCTGCAGCTGTTCCGCTCCCTTCCGTCCCAGGAAACTCGGTCCTTCCAATTCCGGGTAGCAGCGCGACAAATGTTGCAGATGCACCCGTCGAGGGGTGTTGTCTCTCCCTCCGATAGGTACGATGACCGCCTGGTGTCCCTGGAGCTCGACCACCTGGTAGGGGCCGGTGTACTGCATGGCCAGCTTCATCGTCCGTACTCCAGGGTCATACCGCATCACTTTGTCGCCCGGTCGTATTTTCGTTTCCTTAGCGCCCCATCGTTGATTGAATCGCTCCTGGTTGGTCAATTGGGCGCGTCGCAAGTTGTCCTCCAGCAAGCGTCGATCACGTTGCCAAGTCTGCCGTCGATCCTCGTCGGTGGGGCCGTCCACCATTCGATCTCCAGTTAGGTGAGCCCCAGGCACTGAGCTGGGTAGATGTAAGCGCCGTAGAAACACCATCTCCGCAGGCGGCAACTGCGTAGCCGACTGGGGTGTGGCGTTGTAGGCGTAGACTACTGTGGACAAGTTGAGGTCCCAGTCGTCCGCCTCCTTGTTCACCAATCGAGACAGCATGTTGGCTAGTGTGGAGTTCATTTTCTCCACCAGTCCTCCAGTCCGCGGAGAGTAGGGCAAGGCCCATCGGTGTCGCACGTCGTACATCCCCAGCAGGCGTTGAACCGATCGATTTTTGAACTCCGTTCCGTTATCCGAGACAATTTCCTTCGGGGGACCGAAAATCGTAAAGACTCGGTCCAGCAGCGCTCGTGCAACCGTATGACCCCTATGGTCTCGCAACGGTTGCGCCACTACGAATTTGGTGTAGGCATCCATCACCACCAGGACGTAGGTGTATCCAGTGGCAGTGAGATTGAGCTTGAGCGTGTCCATGTAGAGTCGTTGAAACGGCTCCACAGGAAGAGGCATCATCCCCATCGGGGGGTTCTCCGTAGGCGACTGGCCACGCCGAGTAGCACACAGCAGGCAACCGTGCACCTGTTGAGCGATGTCCTGTCGCATTTGCGGCCAATAATACAGCCGCTTCATCCTGTTGTAGGTCTTACTGATGCCGAAATGTCCCGACGTCCGTGCCCCGTGGTGATCGTACAGCAGACGGGGCCGAAGAGGCAGCGGGATGCAGAGCTGCAATCGTTGGAGTTGGTCCGCCGGGTTGGTGCCCGGTGCTGCTGGAACGATGTGTACGTGCCAAAGCAATTCGCCCGTGACAACGTACTCCTCCTGGTATCGTTGAATCCATTTGGAAAGTTCCAAATCTGCCGGCAATTCACCCGTGTTTTTGTAGGTGATCATTGCCGACCATTTCGGGTCCTGCTTTTGATGCATGGCGGCAAGTTGCTCGATATCCTGTCTGGTCGGCACCTGCATCATCGGCAAGACCGGTAATGCGTGAATCCGGTCGCGAAAGTGTCCCATGGTGCCCATCACGCAGGCGTTCATTACCGCAGGCTGGTCGAGTGGCGGTAACAAATCCAGCCCGCTGTCGGTGAGGTGTTTCCAGAGAGGCCGGCTGACCGGCATGTCCAGGTGAACCCTCATCACCAGCATGTCGTCGTACGGCACTCGTTGTGTGACCAATTCCGCGTATGGTCTCCCCTCCGAAAGATTCACGTCCGAGATGCCGTGAAGGTTTCGCTCCTCCAGTTTGTCGTGAGGCATCCTCGACAAGGCGTCGGCTCCGTGGTTGACCCGTCCTGGACGGTAGACGATGTTGGGCATGATTTCCTGGATTTGTAGAGCCCAACGTGCCAGCCGCTGCACTAGTTGTTTCTCCTGTAAATAGCGTAGCGCGTTGTGATCAGTGATTAAAGTTACTTGGTGGTTAAAGATGTACACCCGAAACTGCTGGATACCGTATACCAGCGCCAAACACTCGCGGTCCGTAGCACTGTAGTTTAGCTCGTTCGGGCGGAGACTGCGGCTGGCGTAGGCCACGGGGTGTCGCTGCTTCTTTTCGTTCTCCTGGGCCAAGATGGCAGCGATGGCGATCCCTGATGCGTCCGATTCGATGATGAACGGCTTCGAGAAGTCAGGGTAGTTGAGCACCGGCGTGTTGATGAGGTGTTGAATCAACGTGAGAAAAGCGGTCTCCTGTGAGTCGCCCCAGGACCAAGTTGTCTCCTTTTTGACCAACTCATGAAGGGGAGCTGCCATCTGTGCGAATCCCTTGATAAACCGGCGGTAGTAGCTACAAAAACCGATAAAGCTCCTCAACGTCTTTAAGTTGGTCGGCCTGGGCCAGTTCTTCACTTTCTCGATTTTCTCCGGGTCCGTTCGCATCCCGTCGGCACCGATCTGGAAGCCCAGAAACAGCACGTGTGGCCGGGCAAAGTTGCATTTGGTCAAGTTGATTAGGAACCCCGCTCGTTGGAGTGCCCGAAACACCTGGTCCATCAGTCCTTTGTGTTCCTCCAAAGTGGCCGAGATGATCAACACATCATCTAAGTAGGTGAACACTCGAGTGGGGTCGATGTGTCCGAGGATGCGTTGGGCTACCTCCTGGTAAAAGGAGGGAGCGTTGCACAGGCCGAAAGGTACTCGTTCGAACTCGTAGAGTCCTTTGTGGGTGATGAACGCCGTCTTTTCTACGCTATCAGGGTGCATGTGGAGGTTGGTGAATCCAGAGCGGATGTCCAGAGTTGAGAAACAGGTGGGTTTCACCTGCCCGATAGCGTCCAACAGGTCGTCGATCCGGGGAAGAGGAAACCTGTTCTTCTTGGTCACCTTGTTGAGCTCCCGGAAATCCACACACAATCGGAGATCTCCGTTCTTCTTGATTACCGGCACAATTGGAGACGCCCACGGACTGTGCGATGGGCGTATGATGCCTGCTTCAAGCCATTCCGCGATTTTCGCCTCCACCTTCGGTCTGACGTGGAAGGGTAGCCGTCGCAGCGCTTGTCTGACTGGTCTCTCTTCTCCGGTGTCAATTTCCATGTAGGCTACTTGGCAGTCACCAATTTCGTCCTCCGTGAGACTGAATGCCTCGTTCCGTTCTAGCAGAAATGTGAGTAAGTCCCGTCGTATCTGCGGGGGCAGATCATCGAACAGGAGCAAGCCGGCCATAGTCAGTTTCCGCTCTTCCGGCTCAGTGACAATACGAGTGATAGCTGCTTCTACCGCCTCTACCTCCTCGGCGGTCAAACCACCCAGGGGGTGAGCTGTCCCTGGTACCCGTGGCCGTGGCTCGTCGACTGCGGCAATTATTTGTTGCACAGTGGCTTCTGCTCTTTGGCGGCTCTCCTCTGCTGCAGCGTCCTTGGGTGTTGCGTGTTCTACCAGCTTGCCGATTTCCGTCCCTGCGTCCACGGTGATGACATTGTCCGTCTGGTTGGCCACCGTGACCAGTATTGACTGGTCGGTGTAATGTTCTGTCCGATACTGCACCTTCAGTTCGACTTCCGTCTCCGAGGCAGGGATGAAGTAGTAGTGTTTTTCATCCAATGTTGCTCCCTGGACGCTACCAGTGACCGTTTCCACGCAGTTTGGTTGAATTTCCCGCGCCGATAACATGTGTACAGGGATGGCTCCCTCCGGAGTGGTGCAGTTGGAGATACTCAGCACCGGGGTAGAACCTCCGTCCCCGGCAGGTGTACACGGTTGAGCCGTCCCGGACATTTCCTCGGTCTTCTCTGCAGGAGCCGGGCCGATTTCTGGCAGCGGTTGTCCTTCCACTAGTTGGGAGAGCAGCGTCACTAGTAGACGTGGAAAAACTTTGATTCCTGGCAGTCCTACCAGCAAGGGGTAGGGGCACTTCATGTCGACCACAAATCGCATCTTGGCCTGATGGCCTTGATACGAGAGAGTAGTGTCCACCACGTGTCGACTCTCTCTTCCTCCTCCAGTGAATCCTTTCAACCACACCGCGCGCGCTCCGTGCAAGGTGGTTTTGACTCCTCGAGTTTTTCCTTCCTTTAAGATAGCACGGAGTCCTTCTCTCCCGCACAAGTTGGTCACTGCGCCGGTGTCGATGAGGGCAGGCACCTCCTCAGGTCCGATGTTTACTTTTAGCAATCGTAGAGGGATTGCCTCCGGCTGTTTGAGTGCGGGGTCGGCAGGTTTCAGCTCCGCCGGTCGAATGGGGTTAATTTCGACTACCCCCACTTCCGTCTCTTCGTCCTCTAAGTCCGAGCCGTCATCTGGTTGAAGGTCTTCAAACTCCTCGAGTTCTTCTCCGTCGATGCTGCCTTCCACTAGGTTGACCCTTCCTCGGTAAACGTCCATAGCTCTTTCATAGGCAGCATCGTTCACTGCCTTGTCTCTGTCTGGTGGATTCTTTTTAATCCACTTAGCCCATGCCTCTCGAGTCCACGTCTGGGTTTTTGGCAGCGTCTTCACTCCTCCACGCGTGTATCCTTCCGGTGGTCTCCGGCGGATATCAGGAGGCGGATTCGCGCCTGCGGACTCTGGAGCTCGTGCCGGTCGGGCCGGGGCCCGATTCAAAGGCTGTGTCCTAGGCGGAGCACGTCTGAGAGGTTCGGTCCGCGGTGGTCTAGAAACTCGGTCCGTTTCGATGGGCTCAAAACGCTGCATCGCTCGACGGGCGTCGGCCAGGTTGAAACAATGTTGTTCTACGTTGTGTTCCCTGGCTTTCTGACGTAGATCTGGGGTCAGTCCTTGGAAGAACATCAATAGCTGCCACTCAGTGAGGTTTCCTCCCGGCTCGGTGTAGTGAAGGCGCAAAGACTTGCGCTCGATCTCCTTGCAGTACTCGTCCAAGGACAGGTTGCCTTGCATGGTCCGTAGCAACTCAGTCTTCACCTCTAGCGCCCTCTCCCGGGGCAGGAACCGATCGACCAGCAGTGTCCGTACTTGAGCGTACGTCCCTCGCTCAGTCAGTGGCACAGTGTCTATTGCAGCGCGCATAGCCTTGGGCACTGCGCTTTTGACCAAGGCCACCTTCGCCTCGTCCTCCACTACTTTGGCGAAGACGAAGTATTCCTCCAGGTCGTTGAGGAATTGTCGAATGTCCTCCACATCCTGGTCGAACTTTGGCAGCTTCAAGGAACGTAGGTAAAAAGGTTCCCTGCGCTGGTCGGCTGCCCGAACCTCGATGTTATGTAGAGTGTCCTCGGCTCGGTTCAACAGGTTGGCCATAAGTTGTTGACGCTCCGCTATGTCATCCTGGGCTTCTACGTATCCGGACACAACGCGGTTGTCCCGGGGCGCCACTCCTCTGGTCGGGAGATTCTGCAAGTTGGCAGTTTGTTGCAGATGTTGTAGTCCTGCGGTGGTTAATTCGCGAATTCGTTCCTCCGCTCGGTCCTCGCCCTGTCTAGTGTCCCTGGCCGCCTGTCGCACCTGATGGAGGTAGGTATCACGTAGCGCCTCCAACTCATGGGAGGTGTAGTGAAGTGACTGGGTGCGCAGTGCTTCCTCGGCTCGAGTCAGTGCCTGTTCCAACTGTCTACTTCGGCGGTTCAGGTCGTAGTCTCGCGACAGAGTTTCCTCTGTCTCTCGTGCGCTCCTCCTCTGATCGGGCCGGTGCTGTGGTGATCGTGGTCGACCCTGGGCGGCTTCCTCAGAGGCCGGTCGAGACAGAATTTGAACATCTCCTGGACGTAGAGGGCGTCGGGCAGGTTGACTGACCGTAGTAGGAGGTGCCTCGGCTGGTAATTCTCTCCCTTCTGGACTGATCGACCGCGACGGCGTCGGGTCCCAGCGGGGGTCAGTCCGATGAATTCGGCGAAGGTACCGCCGATACCTCTGAAGTTCCAGCTCCTGTTCTGCCAGCTGGGCTTCGCAGTTCCGAAGACGCATTCCATCTCCTGGTGCTACTTGATGGATATCCTCCGCCGTAGGAGCGGGCGGTCCAGGTCGTTCGGTTCGACCGGGGTTGGTTATGCCAGTGGCCATACTAGTCTCCCTTGGCCCTCTAGTCTGATTTCGGCTCGTCTGGATCGTCGTCGCTCTGGTAGCCGAAGCTGTAGAGGTCGCGACGTTCGGGCCAGTAGAACCGGCTGCGGGCTGCGTATTCACCGCCGTCCTGCGATTGGGTCTCGCGGAAGTCGATACCTGAGAAACAGGTGGTGTTACTTCGTACGATGTAGCTAGCTCCGCCTCCGGGTACTCACTCAGGTAGTCGGGCCGCTCGTGGTAAGGCGACATCTCATGTACGCGAGTAGCCACACGCCAGGCCGAAGGCGCTGGGTGGTAGGAGCTGATCTCTTCGCGTGCCGCCGCACGGGCGCGAGCCGGATCCTCCCAGTGGTTAAGACCTTCAATCTCCAGCGCCTGCTCCACTCGTGTTTCCGCCGGGGCCGTCTGTGATCTCGGCGTTGGGTCGCCCATCCTGTCGGTTTGGCCCTCTCGCCACCGGCGGAGGCGACCTGGATACAAGTCAGCGTTGCTCGGCAAGAAATCGCCTCGGACCGGCAGCGGTCTGTGGAACTGAGTCATCAGCCACTCTCTAGCCGTCGGTGGTTGCTCCGGTTCGTTAGGTCCGAGCCACTGTCGAAGATTAGTGGTCTCGTTCCAGTCCAGCAACGCCTGGTCCTCGGACGCTATCTGGAGGTCCGCGCGTTGGAAGCGGGTGATGGGTTCACGCTGACTGGCCTGCACCGCGTAGTGCCACATCACTGCTCGATGGTCCTCCCTTGCTCGCTGTTCAACGTCTCGACCGACTGCTCTCTCCAAGATGGCGGCTGTCTCCTCCTGTCGGCGGGGTCTTCTGTGAAAGTTGTTCTGGCCCCGCTCCTCTCGCTCCTGAACGGGGTCCGGTGCAGCGACCTGTCCAATCGGTCCAACAAAGTTGACCCGTCGGTACCATTCTGGAACTCCCTCCTGCGGCTGGCCCGACGGCTCCTCCTCTGGCACCACGCCTCGAAACTGCCACCGTAGATCTCGTGGTTCCTGCGGCGCCCAGGGGCGATGAGGAACAGGGTCTCCGTTCTCGTCTGGTTCGCAGCGAGGAGGGCGCCAGCGGTAGGCGTTGGGGTCCCAGGTTATCGGAGTGCCAGGGGCACCCGAGAAGTCCGCTCGTGGTCTCTCCTGGGGTACGCTACCTGCCTTCTGAACTCCCTGTCCCACCACCTCGTGAGTACGAGGAGGTGTTGCCTCATCCATATATACAGACATGCCGCCTTCGTCGTCAGACTCCCCCTCTGGACCGACGTCAGCTGGCAGAGAGCAAGTTGCCGTTTCTGCCTCTCCTCCGTTGTTTGGCCGTGGTCGCCGAGCGGGCGAACCTCGTTGCTCCTCGGCACGTTGACTGATTTCCCGAGTCCTCCGCTCGACTTCTCGGGACTCCTGGATTCGCTTAAGAATCTCCGCTTGGTGCGCACGCATTCCGTCCCAACACTCGCCGATTTTTCGCCGTTCCCACTCGGCTCGCTGACGGAGGTCCTGCGTCCGTTGTTCGACCGTGCGCTCCACAAGGTGTTGTACGTCCTGTTTCACAGCCTGTGATACTCGATTAGCAACCGCCGAAATTCTCTCTGCCTCCTCTCGGGCCCGACTCTCCTCTCTCTCCAACCGCTCACATTCTGTGTAAGAAGCGGCCGGGCCCCTGCTGCTGCTGTCCTGTCGGCGGGTGCGAGGAGACTCCTGTAGAATTTCCTTCTGCACTCGGTCCTGGATGGTTTTCCAAATCACAGTGTCTGACACCGGGTCCTCTCACACCGTCTGTTCCTGACTGCCAGTAGTCGTAGAGTGAGAGCGAACAGAGTCGGGCGTAGCTCTGCCTGACCGGGGTGGTTCCGGCGGTCGGTCACTGCCGGCCGCAGAGCGAGTTCGTTGTCCACGGCCCTCCTCCGTTGCGTAGGGGAGAAACGTCGCGGATTTCTCCGGACGCTTCTGTTTCACAGCCGTTCTTCTACCCGTATTTGTAACCGTAACTGTCACCGGTGTTCTCCTCTGTGCCGGCGAAGTCCCTCGCATGCCCGGCGGTTGTGTGTAGGGGTGGTCCGTATGTCGTTCGCCCTCCGCCAAGATGGTGGTTTCGCTCCAGCACGTACCCGTAGTTGCTCGTTGTTCCCTGGGCACTCCCTGAGGTTGAGATTCTGTGTTGGTCACAGTTACCGTGAGGTGCGGTGACGGCGACTGAGTGCGTCTATGTACAGTGAATGCTGACACCGTTCGAGCAGGGTGCAGCGCTAGCGGCCCACTCCACACGTCCGGGGGTGGCGAATGTGTCAGAGAACGAGTGTAGGTGTAGCCTGTCCTCTCCTCCGGTCCGAAAGCGCACGCGTAGTGATGATCCCGCCGGTCGGGCCGATACTCTCCCTCTGGCCAGCCGTAGGGGTCCAATCGAGGTCCGCGACTGCCAGCCGCCGCCGACGCAGCTCTCCCTCTCGGCCGAGCACTGGCTGAACGCGGTCGAGGTCTGGGTCCGCCCGTCGGTGGAGGTCTGGTAGGGTCGTAGATGAGTCCCCGAAAACCAGGTCCAGGCGGCGCTCTGTACAACATGCCGGGCGGGAAACGCATCTGCCGTGGATGAAATAAGTTACCGGGCAGCTGTCTGGCGCGAGCAGCTGTCTGCGTTTCGTCCGCGAGAGCCGGCATTTCCTCCTCGCTAGCATTGCCGGTTTCCTGTAGAAGTTCTCTCAGAAGAGGCACGTGAGGTGCCACCGGCAGTGGCGTCAAAGTCTGGTGCAGCGCCTGTGTGTACTTCAACTCCTCCACGGAGGTAGTTGCTTCCCGACCGGTGGGGGCCGCTCTAGCCGGCGACCCAGCACCAGTGCTGTAGACGTTGGCAGTTGACTGACTGCGTCGCTCCCCTGTCAGCCGTTGTCTGTTTTCGTACCTGCGGTCATTCTGGTGAAAATGACGCACGACTGACTCGGCGACTGCGTCGTCCTCCTGGCATGTAGAACCATGCCGGGCCTGACCGTACTGTGTCCTTCCCTCGTCAGGCCAGGCAGCGACTGCTTCGTAGTTATGTTGGTGTGTCGGTCCGGCGTAGGTACCAAAAACCTGCACACTCTCCTGAGTGGGGTCGGTACCTGGCCGGTACGTAGACTCAAAGTCGTAGGTGTGAGCCTGACGTCCGCGAACACCGGGGGCCTGTACACCCTCCTGAGTGGGGCCAGTGTCCGGCGGGTACGTAGACTCGTAGTCGTAGGTATGAGCCGGCCGTCCGCGAACACCAGAGGCCTGTACACCCTCCTGAGTGGGGCCCGTACCTGGTGAGGTAGCCGACTCGTAGCTGTTTTGTTGTTGTTGTTGAGCGCGTCGTCCGCTCCTGCCGGCGGCCTGTCCTCCCTCCTGGGTGGTGGCTCTGTCCGGCTGCCGCTGAGGTCCGTAGCCATTCTCGCTGCTCCTGCGAATGAGGAGGTGTCGCGGATGGCGCCTCTTCTTTGCCTGCGGCTGACTGGAAGTCGTAGTCGGTGCCGACCCGTTGCTACCTGCTCGGGGAACGTCATCCGCTCCCGCGGACCCCAAACAGGCGCCGGCCGGCTCTGCAGAAAATGCTGCCGCTCCGTCTGACGTAACCATCGTGGTTGTCAGCACGGCGGCTAGCTGTCCCGTAGGTAAGTTACCCATATTCGTCGCTCCTCCGTGTTCCTGCTGATCAAGTTGACTGACCGCGGCCAAGTTGTCTCTGCGAGTTTGGGCCAGCAGTCCTCTGCCGGCTCCACGATTGGCCGGTCCTCCTCTGCTCGCACGGGGAGCTCCTCTTCCTCGCGTCCTTGCTCTGGCAGGTCCGCGGAACTGCGTCCTCCCACGCTCGCACTCCATCTTGAAATAGTAAATTAGCGATCTTCCCTAATCTTGGTGTTGAACCTCCAATTCTGTCATAACCCCTACTGTTGGTGGTTCCTGGGGTTAGACAGAATAAAGCTGGGCTGGACGGTGGACGCTGCGGCAGGTGAAGAAGAGGTGGTTTTTGATAAAAAGTTGAATTTGGTGATTTTGTTGAAAGTTGAAATAAAACGCGTTGCCGAAGAGAAGGTAGTGAGAAAAGAAAATGGTGTAGGTCGACGCCCTCTCCGTTGATCAAGTCAGCCGGTAGAGAGCCGGGAAGAGTAGCAAATAGTATCAATTTCGCACTAAGTGACTACCCGTGAAAAGGCGACAAATTACCACACTACAGGCGGTCGACAGGACGAGGCACTCACTGCAGGAGGCTGATTCTCGGTCCTCGTAGTCGCTTGGAGGCAGCTAGGCGGGCCTTGCTTGCGCAGTGAATCCAGTTCAACAGACAAGTCTTTACTAGACAGCCGCACACTAGTCTTACAGATTCAAAGAATAAAATACAGGGTGAGTTGGAGAAAATGAGTTAAGAGAGCGCCATCTTGGATCACGATCACCCTATCACCGACCTTCTTGTCCTCCGAAACTCCGCCCCCGACCAATCAGCTGCGCGCCTCCTCCTCGTTCCTCGATTCTTATTGGCCGGTCTGTGAGGCCATGTTGGTTTGCCTGCCAGCTGCCAGCGAACGGGTCCCGACGCGAACACTCCGCTCTCCTTGCATGGCCGATGGGCGCGAACACGGTAGTATTTGAATAGGGTTCTGCACAAGAGGATGGCAAAAAGTCCGATTTTCTACTAAAATCAAGGATTGTGTCCTATTCGTGATTAAAATAAGATAAAATACAGCTATTCTGTCTGAGCTCATCTATGCCTAATGAGGGTGGGGCATCGGCCTGAGGGGTCAACCTTTTCATTGAAGGGCTTCAGAAGGGCAACTACCTTTCTTAGATTCTCTACTTAATTTATATCAGACCGCTGATTGCATCAGTGCTTGACTGATAACCAGTGAGAGCAGTTTGTTCTTTCAAATCTTGAGACTTTCTTGCATAACTATAAATATCGATATCGATATCGATCGATATTGAGTTGAAAATATCGATATCGATATCGAATATCGACGAATTTTGATATCGTCGGAACACTAATTAATAATAATAAATAAATGGACTCAGAACGTACAGATGCCTTGATTATTTTCCACAAAGTTCAACACGTCTTGCTGCCTGACGGCTAGGACGCAGACAAAAGAAAGGAAAGAAAGTTTGACCGATGTTGCCAAAGTCATTTTTCAAATCATCTGTTATGTTGCCCTGTACACTTGAGACAGACATCATGTTTCGGTTGCCTCCAGCTGTAGTTTTAGACGCACATGAACTGCAGCCGAAAACCTGTTGCATGAGTATCGTGACATCGAGTTAGCAGCGTCACTAACCGTAATTAAGTGTGCACTCCCGGCAAAACTCAGATCACCAGTCTATGTAGGCACTACCAGTTTCACTTATAGCTTTGTCGTCTACGCAAAAACCTTTATGCAGAACCACGTACCGTGCGTGCTCAATTGATCAACTGTACAGAAATTTGTCAGTCACACAGAAAACTCGCTGTCCGACGATAGTTGACCACGAATACACAAAGCATCGGGCACTTCGCGCAACACGCGTGCCACCAATTTGTCAACGTACCGCTGCATTTGGGCATTGCGCGCGTCCAGACCTAAAAAACTTACTCTACCCCTTGCCAAGTATCTATGGTTTTGTGTTACGTTTTATCTCGTCTTCCAACTCTGTGACCACCTCGCGCAAAGTTTGATTTTCTCCTAAAATCCGTGCAGTTCAAGATCAGATATGCATCCAGCCCTGGCTCTGCACCTTCCAAAGTTTGAGTGTAGAAAGTTCTCAGTCTATCGTCCATAGTTGTGGTGCGTCCAAAATCAGTCTGAGTACCCTCTTCTACTGTGTGAAGTAGCAGGTAATTTGCCCGACAGAATTCACGATTTGACTCGGTTCCGGCCAGTTCCGGTTCGTCGTGTAAACTGACCGTATCGGCGCTTTCGGACGGCACTGACAATTTGTCGGTGACCGGTTTGACAAATGAAAATCTGCACAATAAAGCTTAGATGGAATCAAAGTACGTATAGAACTTCCCCAATGCTTAATCGGTGCTGTCTGTAAGGTGGGACAATTTTTTTTTCAAAATTTTGCAAAATGAGCCTTCAAAAACGATTTAAAAGGTAGTCTGAGCATAAAATTGACAAAAATTAACAGTTTTAGACTTAGTATTCTTTAGGTTCAGGCTTAGGGAAAGCTTAAAAATCATTAGGCTAGGAATAGAAGCTACACTTAAAAGGCGGTTTTCCGACTGGATTCATGAATTGCTTTTGGAAGGAAGTTCATTCTATCATAAAAAATCATCACTTTTCATTGCAAATCGATCGTCCACCACTGGCGGTGATGAGGGTAATTCCACCTTGACAGGTGCGCCAAGCCTTGGTGGTGCAGCAGATTTTGTTGGGGGACTCGTACTGCAGCGTCGACAGACAATTAGAGCCGCACACATACAAACCGATTATGTCGCCTGCGTCCAAGCCCAGGTTAAAACCGGAGATATTGAGATGAGTGCCGCCCCACACCGAACCTGAACTCGGCCACACCTCTGTCACCACTGGAAACACGTCGTTCACACGTGTGTTCTGAAAGAAATCGCAACTACAGTACGTACATGCTGAGCAACGAACCTTTCTGCGTTTGGTTAAGTAAGCGACGTGATCTAAATCATCATCGCTGCTCTCTCTGTCCATTTGACCAGTAAACAGACCGGGCAAGTCGGGGTGACTCAAACTGCGAGTCCGATTCAGCACCGCCTTCACGTTCTCTCCAGTTTGCGATTGCTCTTGTTCACCGCGCTGCTTCCAACGGTTCAGGAAACTCAACATTCTCTCTGACAAAGCCGGCGATGCGTTGGCGGGCCGGGGATTGTCGGTATCAGGCACACGCAGGTCGACTGACGAACGAGCGTTGCGTTTCAGTCCCGGAGCGGTCACTACTAAACCAAAATTGAATGTTAAACCAGTCATACAAACAGTCACCGGTAGTAGCTTTCTGCACGGCCACTCTGTGAACGGTGGGGAACGAGTGATGTAAGTAGGCGCCCACCAGAAGAGCCGATTCCATCATTTTGCCCAGCACAACCGGTTCGCGAGGGGGAGGCTGTAATTCAGCACATTTGTAAGCAAAGCTCTCATTTATTTTTGACGCAAAAAACCTGCGCACGAGTCATGGCGCGTTTGTAGATGGTGTAGCAGGGTCCAAACATACAATCTGTATTTACAGTCGGCCATACGTCGTTTTCCCAGTAGTCCGAAAAGCGACACACATTTTGTTTGACGAATTCGATCGGCGAGGCCGACGCACTTCGATATTTGGTCACGAAACATTCGTAGAGTAGGTAGGCCTTAGTTCTGCAAGCAACAGAATTGATCTAACCACAGTACGTACATGTAGTTCAAAAGAAACTTGGCGTCAGACGCTACGTTCTCCAAATCGTCGGAGTTAGCGAATCTGGCTATTAGTTCCCTGGAGTCTTCTTCGTCAGTCACGCTTTGCACAGGAAGCTTGAACTTGGCCAAGACTACGTCCTCTTCCAAGTCATCCCTCTGCTCGTATACGGTAATGCGCAGAGGCACAAACTCCGAAACAATCTTACTGTAAACAGCAGCCTCAGTCAACAAAGATACGTACGTTACGTACATACTGAAAATCCTGGATTATGAAACAAAAGCCCTTCGCTTATATATATGGCATCAAATCTTTTTAGAATCGCTCAAAGGGAAGTCATTTTAGATGGATAAACTTTCATCATGCAATTCTACCTCTTTCTTTTTTGTCATGCTGCATTCCAGGATTCTGTTTTTCAAACGTATTTATGCTAACCCCGAATTCAAAGAAGACTTTCTAAGTTCTAATCCAAGATTACAGTACTACGTAGTTCTGTAACAACACACAAAAATTCGGTCTGGTCCCAATTTGGCTCGGCGCTTTTGATGGCAGTCGTTTGGTACTTCTCAGCTCCAATTCCAAACACCACATAGATTGGTTTGTACTGCTCTAGAAACATCTACAGTCATAGCGAAAAAGAAAGCAAAAGATTAACGCAGTAGTAGAAGCGAAGCACCCATTGCACACTATAAACCGCAGAAAAAATAAGCCGCAATCAGCTTAGAAATCTGCCTACCAAATCCTTTGGCTCGAACTGCACCTATACGTACCTCTGTGCGTATAAATCCCTCGGGCACCGTAAACTATAAAAAACCGGTTATTTTTCCTTAATGCCAAGTAGTAAAAAACGCACTAATAACTTGAATTTTATCTATTTCCCCGCACTCCATATCCATGGTTGCTGGTGGGTGGCGCTTTGTGTATGGGCCGCACAAATAAGCAATAACAATTTAGGGCGACCAAAAATGACAGGCAACGCAACAGAGGAGCAGCATAGCCTGTTTGATTGGGGCCGTTTCGGATGAGCTCAGATTAAAACTTCATAAAAATAGGGATCCACTACGCACATTTACGTACAATACGTGCAGAATAACAACCAACAGACTAGGTTGAAATAAGTCAAGAGTTCTTGTAAGACTGGTTTTCAAGTACAGTACGGTATCTTTTTATGCACTTAGTCCAAGAAACAGCACAAAGACTCAACACAGTGGCTTTACCTGCACTTACGCACGCACCAAGAAAGAAGTTTTTGGGACTGAGCCATCCAATGACTCATTAGTAGGAAAAGCTACTGCATCCGTAAATGGCATGAATGTGCAGAAAGGTAAAAGTACTGTTCTCAACTTGTCAATCAATGGTCACGACTTTTCAGGTAATCGGAATACAGTCTGCTGGTAGTATCTCAACTCGTCTATACTTTCCTTAATGTCTTCCATTGCTCTATGTCTTTCCTGCTTTCTTGGCATTTTCCTGAACGCTTCAGGGTACCAGCGCCTGCAGCTTTGAATGTGGCGAAAACCAGTTAAAGTAAACTTTTCTCTCTTACTTGCAGATTTCCTTCACAGAGCTGACGTCGACAATTCTGTAGTGCAAGTGATTGTTGACTCGAGGCATGTACTTTGAGAGAAAAGTTCTATCAGCGTGCACTGAATTTCCGGCAAGCGGACACTGGCCAGGCTCGGTGTGTTTTCGTAAAAAGGCTAGCACTTGCTTTTCGGCCTCAACCATACTTACTTTACTGCCACGGATTGCCTCCAGAAGTCCATTCTAAAACAAACATTGCTAACTATGGTATGATTCATACATGTAACAGGGGGGTCTGCCCCCACCCGACTTAGGCCAGACCCCCCCCGCCCGAGACGATTTTGCCGACCCCCCTCCGATTTTTCTGGCAAGTAAATTTTTGAGCAAATTTTTGCAATTTCAGACACAAAAATTACCAAAATCAAAATCGCCTGCAAAACAGCACTTTTTAGCTGTATTTTTTTAGTGCCCTAACCCCCCCCCAAAATTTTGGCTCAGACCCCCAACCCCCCCTCCCCTTTCGGCGGATGACCTGTTACATGTATGGTATGATTCGTATACTCGACTGAACAATATTCCATGTATTGATTGCAGAAGAAGGTAAAACTAAACCAACCCTGGCAAAATGGCTCTTACACCAGTCGTTCATATTTCCTAACACAGATTCTGATTGGTTGATTATGATGTTCGGGCCCTAAACCAATTCTTGAGCAAAGCAACGAAAATTAAGATAAGCTCACTTCCTCTACAAGTGTTAGACTTGAATCTCCTTCAGTTACCAAAACTGCAATCTCAACCAGAGTGTGAACATCTATATCTAACCCGGTCATCTGAAACTGATGCAATTATACAGTCAGGCACTTATCGCCGTTTATGGTACCAGTCCCTAGGCTAGCCACATTCGGCCACGGTGCTGGTACCATATTATGGTACCCCTACCTTCGCATTGGTATCGTTCAGATTTTGTACCATATTATGGTACCACACATACGTGAGTGGAAATATCCGAGGTAGGGGGTATCGGGGGGAGGGGGGTCCCCGAAAAAGGCAAAAAACGCCTATTTTGCCTTAAATAAGCGAAAATTTCCTCCCTCCGGGGATGGGTGGGTACCCTCTACCCCCGGCCCATGTATACCACCACAGTCCCCGAACGTGGGGGTACCATATGGTGCTACCAGCCTAGGTACCGGTGTCCCAAGTGCCTGGCTGTTACAGGCCAAGTAAAACACACCCAATTAAGTTCCGCAATCACGTGTTACGGACAGAACAAGACACACCACCTTTAGAAACCGCATTTCCGCTCTCAAGACAAACATTTTTCATATTAGGTGCCAATCTTTTCATCATTAATGAGGGTGGAACACAAATGAGAAAGAGCCAACGCACCTCACAATCGATCCAAACTAAACGATTGGTCCACGCATTGGTCATACCAGACATGATTAATCGCCTACTCTGCCTTAAAAACCGCGCCAGTCTGGCAATCTTCTTCTCCTAGGACAAAAGACTGCAAAGTTCAGTAAGCCAGCGCAAAAGAACCCACCACCGGGCTGAAAGAAACACAGATAATTGGTGCAGCAGTAAGCAGTCGAAGACACAAAATTTATTCAAGTCAGTTTAGTCCTACAGAACCGTAAGATGTAACCGAGCCACTCTCTATTTCAGTTTCTTTTTGGGTCGCAAATCGTTCGAGTGACCGCACTTCTGTTTCCGACAGTTGCTGGCTCTTGGCGGCAGACGCGCATAGCACCTAAACCGATCGTGTAGATAGCCTCAGAACCAAACCTACTACTGACAATGATAACTGTTCAGCACAGTACAGTGTCCGTTATAATGTATGACACCCTAACAGGCACGTCGACTGAAATGGATTGAAATCTGGTAATTCCGGAAAACGACGTCCGTCGATTTTAGCCCGTTTTTGTGCACCAGCTGAGACGTGAAAGTGAAAACTCTGCTCCAAAACTATTAAGACTGTGCTATTTTCAATTTGTGTGCATTCTCTCAAAGATTTTCGACTCAAAAGCCTGTCAGAGCGAAATTAAATAGGGTAGAATCAGTTTTAAATGATATCGTATAATAGACCACTCTGTTCAGATTTCGTACCATATATGGTAGTGATGCTATGGTACCGGCACCCATGGCCATGGGTAGTAGTAGTAGTAGGTAGTACCGGCACCCATAGCCATGGGGGTACCATATGGTGCCGGTACCATAAACGGCGTTAAGTGTCTGACTGTCTAACAGCTCCGGACCGACTTGGGGGAGGGGTTTCTCCGCCAGGAGGAGGGAGAGTCTTACAGCAAAACCCAAGCAAAAAACTACGGAAAGGCCTCTAAAAACTCCGATTTGTCTTAAATTTCGATCAGCAGCCGAAACACCAAATTTGGTTACGAAAGGCCTTCTAAGCTAATTTTTCAGCTAATAATTAGTGATTTTTAGCCAGTTTGTTAGTACTGAAGCCTATACAGGAACCGGGCGCATGGGGGCTTACCCCTCCTTCCTCGGTCGGTCATACCCCTTAGCCGGCCATGCCCCTCGCCGAAGAATTTTTGTTTTTTTATTTTAAGAGTCAGTCTCTGAACTGATCGAGTTTTGCCCCTTTGCCCTATTCAGACCCAAAATTGAAACTTTGGCGCAGGAAGTTGAAAGTTGGTGCACTGATACCCCTTGATGAGTTGTTAAACCACTGCAAAGGAATACCGAATTCGACGCTCCACGCTCGAGATATAAGCCCGCGAAAATCGGCTCTCTTAACTATGGGACCAAAATTTCAAACTCGCATTTCTAACTTACCAGTTGGAGTTTGAAGTTGAAAATTGAGGATTTTGCATAACTTTTTGAGTACTTTAAGATTACGTAGTCCAATTTCACTTTTGAGGAAAAAATTTTTTTCGGCCTCCTTTGGCGCCCCATAGCTCGTCTGCAACCACCCCTAGTCATATCTTTTTATTTCAGATTATTGTAGCGCTATCAAGTAGCTACCTTTTGGTATAAAGTACATCAAGCCAACTGCCCGCGTTCTTGAGAAATATGGCTTCAAGTTTGAAAAACCCCAGACTTTTGCATTATTTTACGCAAAAAAACATTGCAAAAATTCGGGGTTTTTGAACTTTGAAGCCATATTTCTCAAAAACGCGGGCAGCTGGCTCGACGTATTTTATACCAAAAGGTAGCTAATTGATAGGGCTACAATAATCTGAACTAAAAAGATATGACTAGGGCTGGTTGCAGACGAGCTATGGGGCGCCAAAGGAGGTCGAAAAAAAATTTTTTACTCAAAAGCGAAATTGGACTGCGTAATCTTAAAGTACTAAAAAAGTTGTGCAAAAACTATAATGTTTAACTTCAAACTCCAACTGGTAGGTTAGAAATCAAAGTTGGAAATTTTATGCACAAAAAATAATGCAAAAGTCTGGGGCTTTTCAACTTTGAAGCCATATTTCTCAAAAACGCGGGCAGCTGGCTCGACGTATTTTATACCAAAAGGTAGCTAATTGATAGCGCTACAATAATCTGAACTAAAAAGGTATGACTAGGGCTGGTTGCAGACGAGCTATGGGGCGCCAAAGGAGGTCGAAAAAAATTTTTTTACTCAAAAGCGAAATTGGACTGCGTAATCTTAAAGTACTCAAAAAGTTGTGCAAAAACTATAATGTTTAACTTCAAACTCCAACTGGTAGGTTAGAAATCAAAGTTGGAAATTTTATGCACAAAAAATAATGCAAAAGTCTGGGGCTTTTCAACTTTGAAGCCATATTTCTCAAAAACGCGGGCAGCTGGCTCGACGTATTTTATACCAAAAGGTAGCTAATTGATAGCGCTACAATAATCTGAACTAAAAAGATATGACTAGGGCAGGTTGCAGATGAGCTATGGGGCGCCAAAGGAGGTCGAAAAAAATTTTTTTACTCAAAAGCGAAATTGGACTACGTAATCTTAAAGTACTCAAAAAGTTATGTAAAATCCACAATTTTCAACTTCAAACTCCAACTGGTAAGTTAGAAATGCGAGTTTGAAATTTTGGTCCCATAGTTAAGAGAGCCGATTTTCGCGGGCTCATATCTCGAGCGTGGAGCGTCGAATTCGGTATTCCTTTGCAGTGGTTTAACAACTCATCAAGGGGTATCAGTGCACCAACTTTCAACTTCCTGCGCCAAAGTTTCAATTTTGGGTCTGAAGAATGAGACTCGATCGGTTCAGAGACTGACTCTTAATTTTAAGGTAAGCTAGGCCGTTTTTGGAAGTTTTTGGGACCCCCGAAACGAACGCCAGGCCAGACATGGGCTACCATTTCTGTTGAGGCAGACAGGGGCAAAGGGGCTGAAGGGTTGACACTCCCTCCCTCAGGTCTAACCTACCCCCCTCAGGAAATTTTTGGAAGAATTTTGTTTAGAAAGTTATGATAAAAGCATGCCTAGATTAGGTGTAAATGAGCTTATAATAGCTTATTTTAACTTATTTTAACGAAAAACAAGTCAAAACTTTGATTTTAGCCAAAAATGGGACTTTTCGGCTTACCATCCCCTCAGGCGCTCCTACCCCCTCAGGAATTGAAAATTCTACCCCCATCAGCCGAAATCAGCAAGCTAGGCTATGTCAGGGCTGATGGGGTCGTAAATTTTCAAATCCTGATGGGGTAGCGGCGGCTGATGGGGGTTGAGGTGAGGGGACGGTAAGCCAAAAAGAACGATTTTTACTTTAGCCAAAAATCGGACTTTCTGGCTTACCACCCTCTCAGGCGCGCCTACCCCCCTCAGGAATTGAAAATTCTACCCCCCCCCACCTCCCTCAGCCGAAATGCTAGCCCATGTCTGGCTAAGATTAGCAACTTTTAGTGATACCCGGCCGGCATCTTCGTCCCACTAATAGAGGAATTTTTGCATTAACTCTATCGGTATGGCTCTTTAAAAACTGTATTCGTACGGATCTAAGTACAGTCCAGCTGAGACCTTTCTTCAGATGGTGCTGAGAGGAGAAGGACCTACTTGCGACAGATCTGCTTGTCACAGTTATATTTCTGGGCCAACATTCTCAAGCTAGGTTCGATGATTCCTCCACGAAGACGCAAGACCAAGTGAAGAGTGGACTCCTTCTGAATGTTGTAGTCACTCAACGTTCGGCCGTCTTCCAACTGCTTCCCGGCGAAAATCAGACGTTGCTGATCGGGTGGAATTCCTGCAAACCAGTACACAATTTCGGTTTCTTTTTTATACAGGTTTCAAAATTTATTCTTACCTTCCTTGTCCTGAATTTTAGCTTTCACATTCTCGATCGTGTCCGACGGCTCCACTTCAAGTGTGATCGTCTTGCCAGTCAGTGTCTTCACAAAAATCTGCATTCTTCACTACTCTTTCTGGTGTCTGATAGGCAAATTCTGAAAAACAAGAGCAGGCAAGCAATAGAAATTCTTTTTCTTAATCATTTTAAAAGGAAGCGGTTTGACGTCACGCTCACGGACGACGATCTAAGTAGGGATGCAAATGGTATAAAAAATACCAAATACCAAATACCAAATAGTGAATGGTATTTTCTGAAACAAATAATACCAAATAAAACCAAATAATACCAAATAGGTTTCAAAATAAGTCCTAAGCAATCTGAGCTAATGAAAAATATTTTCTTTGTGATTTCGTGACCCAAATAAAGCTTTACCACGTTCAGATAACCCCTGCACCATACATGTACTAGGGGGGGGTTTGGGGGGGTTACCCCCCCCTGCTGGAAAGGCCAAACCCCCCCCTCACCCCCCCCCCCCCCCGAGACAGGTTAAGGGACCCCTCCCCCTGACCAAAAAATACAAGTACTAGTAGTGGCTCCAGTATTAACAAACTGGGTCAGAAATCACTAATTTTTAGCCTAAAATTCACTTGAAAAGCCTTTGGAAACCGAATTTGGCGTTTCCACTGCTGATATTTAAGAAAAATCGGTGTTTTTGGAAGCTCTTTTTGTCATTTTTTGCTTGTTTTTAGCTTTAAAACGCTGTTTGGCAGCTTAAAATAGCGATTTTTAGCGTCCTTACTGAGGAAAACGTGCTAAAAACGCATTTCTAGGCGTTTTGGAGCTTTTTGAAATTTGGTCCCCCCCACATGGGCGAAACCCCACCCTCGACACCCCCACTGAGGAAAAAACCCCCCCCTACCCCCCTCCCCCCAGGTCGGCCCGGAGCTGTTACATGTATGCCCTGCACTACTGGAAAAGGAATTTTAACGAGCTCTATGACGTGCTGAAGCTCATGTTCACATGTCTGTCGGCTGAGGCTAGTCAAATAAGAGCTTTTCAGTCATACAGAAGCATCTCCCATGTACACGTACAGGTTAAGAAGTTTGGACAAAAGTGGAACATTCAGTTCAAACATCAATTTTTTTACGAATTTTGTGCTGAGATCACAGCCATATAAACAGTTCTAATCTATTTTGTTACTGTTTTAAGCAAGAAAATAGAGAAAAATGAGATCAAATGTTGTAAAACATACCACGATCGCAAAATAGGCTGAATTATTAGCTGAAAGTCCAAGTAATTCTGTTATTTAAACTATTTGGTATTATTCGGTATTATTTGGTATAAAAAATACCAAATACCAAATAATACCATTTCTCAAAAAATACCAAATAATACCGAATAATACCAAATAATACCGGATACCATTTGCATCCCTAGATCTAAGACTAAATCAATCTAGGTACCAACCACCGTTGTTTCCGTACTGCGATTCTCCGTTTCCGTATTACCCAATTTTATTACGTAATTAATTAAATACCTAAATTACAGCTAATTACAGGAGGGTACAGTCGCGATAGTAAAAGATCTGCTAAGCCTAACCTTGAAATTGAGCACAAACCTGATGGATGAATATAGAGCTGATAAATACCGGGCGGATAAAAATCGCCTACTAAGAAGTTGGAAATTTGGGAAATGGAAAATATAAAAAATAGAAAATATTCTCCAACAAGTTGGAAATTAGGAAAACATGCACGAAAAACAGTCAAACCAACCACCGGATGTTAATAATAATTAGTATAGTAATTATTCGTGTCTTTTGATAAGAATCTACATGTTTTATTGCACTCTGCACATGCTTTGGCTGCCCCTTCGGCCTGACCCTTTGGCCTAAAATCTTGAGCCCGGGCAAAGCCGTATGCATAGTAAGCAGTAATGCTTTACCCAAATTTCGGATTTTCTTTACATTTAGACTCGTTCTCAAGGTAAAGTTTTTTACTTTGATCATGCTCTGGCTTAGATTGAAATTACTTTCCCCAGTATATTTACCCTATAGGTATTTTTTATGTATTGTGCTGTACGTACACATGTCCTAACTGATTTCAGCAATCGATTCCAGTTTTATTATTGAAATTATTGAGTGAAGAAAGCAAAAAGCTAGTCGTGTTTATTTAATTGTCATCCAAAGTTTATCGAGCTTACCAAATAATTTACCGAATGCATGCATGGGCACGATTTACAGAGACAGAACATCAATCCTTCTTCATGAGTTAAACGATCAAGATTTAGTTGCTGAATGCTTACTTGACTAAATAATTTAGAACTACAGTAGAACCTCCATAAATGGAGGCTTCGATAAGTGGGACGCTTCCATAAACGGGACATAACCACTTCGAAAAGACTGATTTTTCCGAAACCGCGACGTTTCCATGAAACCAAGTTTCGTGTAAAGATTCTGACCGTGACAGGTATAGCCGTCCGGTTTTTTTGAAGAGAATAAGAGGGAAATGAGACGCCACATAGACACTAAAAGGCTAATTTAAGCTCCATAACTGGGATGCTTATTTCCTTCCTTCATAGTGAGAGTTCCATTTATGGAGGTTCTATTGTGGTTACAGCACTGGTTGAATGGAATAACAGGATTGTGCTGACAGTAAATTGATTCCGGCAGAAACAGTTCTATTTACATACATAGCATACATGTAACAGGGGGTCTGGGGTTCTGCCCCCACCCGACTTAGGCCAGATCCCCCCCCCCCCGGATGGGGACCACCCAGACATGGGCTAGCATTTCGGCTGATGTGGGTAGAATTTTCAATTCTGAGGGGGGCTGAGGGGGTGGTACGCCAAAAAGTCCGATTTTTGGCTAAAATCAAGGTTTTTGGCTTATTTTTCGTTAAAACAAGTTAAAATAAGCTATTCTGAGCTCATTTAAACCTAATCCAGGCACATTTTTATCATAATTTTCTGTACAAAATTCTTCCAAAAAATTCATGAGGGGGTAGCGGCCGGCTGAGGGGGTAGGTCAGAGCCTGATGAGGGCAACCCCACTCAGCCCCCCTTTGCCCATGTCTGCCCCTTCCCCCGAGACTATTTCGCCGACCCCAACCCCCGTCCCAAAATTTTGGCTCAGAGCCTCCCGGCTGGCGCCAGACCTCCCCCAGCCCCTTCGGCGGATGACCTGTTACATGTATGATACATAGAGTATATCCGTTTTCTTACTGCTCGATTTGCTGTTTGCTGTTGCAGTACGTAGGCGGTTTCACAAAACAGAACTCTGTACTGTGTACCACATCACACCGCCTGTCCGTACCGCATCGTTTTCGAGTAGGCGATTTATATACGCGCCTAATTCAGGTTTGGGGGTAGTGTCCTCCTAACAATTACCGTTTACGAACCCTTGTGCAAGCGTGGTGGATGCCCACCCCCACCCGCCGACACCCTGACTGTAAGCCTTGGTTTCAGGCATAAGCTTACGTTCAGCCTAGGCCAATAATGCATAAAAGAGTTGCAAGAATGTGCCACTCAGCGGCCGGCCGAGTCTTGATCGTCTCGTAATTGCGCATGTGCTTTATTGCAGCGCAACCTGATTTCAGAGTGGGCTATTCGATCTGTCTTTGGGATTTTTTCCGCCGTCGATTCCGGAGGGGGGAAGAGAGAAGGGGGGGGGGGGGGAGGGGGGGGGGGAAAAAGGGGGGGGAAAAAGGAGGAGGAAGGAGGGAGAAAGGAAAGGGAGAGGGGAGAGAGAAAAAGAGGGGGGGAGGAGTGAGGGTGAGAGTTAAAGGGGGAGGGGGAGGATAAAAGGAGATGTATGTGTGATTTGTGAGGAGGTTATGGGGATAGATGTTTGTGGATTAGTAGTATTAGTTTAAAGTATAGATGATATGTTAGTTTTTATTGTGAATTAGAATGGTGAGGAAATAGAAGTTGGAGGGATTTTTAGATTTTGGTATGTATTTGGATGTTGAGTAAGTTATTTTATAATTTTGGGTTAATTAAGTGTAAGGGTAGATTTGCAGATATAAGGTAATAGGTCATTGAGATGATTTAGAATGATTTTGGTGTAGTATTTTTTAGATTTTTATTTTTTTTAGGTAATTGTAGTAAAAGTTTTACTGTATTTAAGGAAATTAGGTTTTTAGATGTATTGAGCGTTACAAAAAAGTTTTATTTTATTTGAGAAGTAGGTAGTTGAAATTTGGGTTAGTATAAAAAGGAAAGAAGAAAATTTAAAATATTTGGCCAAATAAGAAAAACATTTTTTTTTATTAGTAGAGTATGTTGAAGATTAGTTTAGAGTATATAGAGTTGGTTATATAATTGGGGATGAGGTATATAATATGAATGAGAAAACGGAGATTATGATTTGAAGTGTTTATTAGGACTAAATTAGAATTTTGTTTTGAGAGAAAAGATTGTTTAGATTGTGAGAATGGTTGATTGAGTAATAGGAGGATAATGCAATAGATAGTGGATAAATGTCTTGTATTTGCCTGACAGTACATCTTGCTGCGGCAATTTCGTGTTCTGTATTTATATTGAATAAAGATGCGTCAGACAGAGGTTGCATTTCGGAAACATGATTGGATCACCCAGTTTTTCTTATCATAATCAATTTGGTGTTCTGACAAGGTATACTTGATCTTGGTGGACCTGTTCTTACTGTAACAGACTTAGGCAGCGCAGCAATGTTGGAAATGTTCGTTTTTGCTGGACACACATGTAGCCTAGTAGGACATACTGCATATGCAAATGTTGTTTAAGGTTTGAAATTTTTGAAATGCTTATGAATGTAGCAAATTCGATAGTCACTCGACAATTTCACCAATTGCATGTCAGTTAAGTCAGGTAGACACGAAAGATGACAGTACTGTATGTATTTACTGATTTTCGGTTAAGGGGTGTAAACCAAAAACATGCGTCAGAGGGTCACACTAATTGCGCAAAGCAATTCACAGAGTATCCATACAGCGTCACAGAATTGTTGAACACGAATAAACCAAAATACTCCATTTCTAGACTCTTTTTTTTTTGTGGTTTTTTCGTTATTGTGACTATTATTTCATTAATTAGCGAGCTTTTCGTGCATAAACCATGTTGCGATTGGGCTCGGATTGACACATGGCATTCATTTGAAGATGATGGTTGAGAGAAAAAGTAAAAAAATTTCCTATTTTTTTTTTGTTGTTTTTTTTTGGTTTTTTTTTTTTTTTTTCAAGTCAACATGATAATGAGAATATATGAGAATGTGTTGGTTCTGTACCTTTGGTGAGGTTCCGTAGTACGGAACTACACAACACAAATCAACAAATGGCTAAACAGATGCGTGGCCAATGTGCCAGTAACAATTATGCGACCAATTTTTCTGCTTGCGCTCATATAATAATTATGTTTGGCGTGTGCAGTGGTTTGTTGCGCTCAGTTGTGTTGCATCGTCTCCAACCAGTCACCAGCTTCTTCACCTATCGATCATCAGTCTTGTACGTAGGCTATCGCATACAGTCCCAAACCGATGCTTTTCGTCTGTTGACCGCTCTCGAACCAGAAGAACGTGCCCAGCTGCGTCGCGCCCTCACGCACCCTTTCCCCGAGCCAGTGGCCGACCAACAAGGGAAGACAGGCGAACTTGTGCTAACAGGCGCTCAGCAGCGATACGTAGCCCTGATCAGCGCTCTTCCTCTGGTGGCTTTCGGAGTGATGGACAACGGAATCATGATTTTGGCAGGAGAGTACATTGACCTGACAGCTGGCGTCCTACTCGGCACAAGCACCATGTCGGCAGCTGCCTTGGGCAACATTATCTCGGACGTGGCTGGAGTTTCTTGCAGTTCTTACTTGGAGATGTTAGTTCTGAAGTTGGGCCTGCAGCCACCCGAATTGAGCGCAAAACAGCTAAGCAGTGCGGCGGCCTTTCGCGCAGTTAGATGGGGTAGGTTGGCGGGCTTGGTGATCGGCTGCGCTGTTGGCATGTTACCACTGATATTTTTCGATGAGACAAGGAGATTGAAGCAAAAACGGCCACCCCCAGCTGACGATAGTCAAGACACAGATGAGCCGAGCTACAAGTGTGATAAACATCATCACTATTATGGTAAGAGCATTTTTTTACTTTAGTAATGCTTACAGTTACTCTTCTGTTAAGATTTTCTACGAAACTGGCCGGGAATTATCTTGAAATGAACTGATTTGATACTGATAACGAAATATTAGCTGATTATTTGTTCGCTATCTCATGTGTTTTAATAAAAAGACTGCACTACACTTCCAATTAACTTGTTGAAATGGAACTGTGTTGTAGTAAGTAGATTTATATGGTGTGATTGAAATTGGAAACGAGTGTGTTACGTACAGTACGTAGTTGCCAAATAAATACTATGGTCTTTGATATAACCGTAACGTCACCTGTTTACTGTAACCTACTGTACTGTACTGGCCGGTACAGTTGGTGTAGTGGTTTAGTCCGCAAAGCCACTGTGCGCGTGGTCCTGCGCTCGTTTACTCATCGGGGCAAGTTTCTTGCTTGAAAGAGTTGGTCGTCGGCACAAAGCCCAATCCAGGCCACCGACAGCTGGTGACTAGGAGTAGGTACATGTAAATGGGAACGAACCGACAGGGGTTGACAGATTAAAGGGCCCGAAAGGGCGACTGTCGCCCTGTTTCTCCGGAAATATACTGTTTCAATAAACAATAAAACCGACTGGAGCTGCCGTTGCACCTAAAGCTACAATAGCAACCACACATGTGTGGGGACATACCGGAACGGGGACAGCAACAGAGGCTCTGAGACCAGCCCAGACTGACACTGAGCATGTGCGCCTGCTAGTAGCGAAGGAAGGACAGGATGTGAGTGTGCGTGATGGGCCGGCAGTGTGGCCTAACGCAATCTCTATGGCCCCGCCCGGACAATCCAACCTACTGTAGTTACCGTACGTTGTCAACAGACATTTGAAAGGTGAAAAGGCATGTGCAATGGGAGGTTAAATGTAAATATTCAAGAAGTCACCTACTGTATTTTTTAAGTAAAGCTGTGCTATGTTGTTAAGACCGCTAAGTGACGCTGACGAGAAAAATCGATGACACCACACCATAGCAACCTATACGTACGTATGCTACGTACTACATGGCACACATTGCTCAGCGAAAGATAAATCAGCTGGGCTCGGTAGACTAAAAAGTTTAAAGATAGTCGCTTGCGGGCTCCAAACTAACATGACTTCTCTTCCGACGTGCGTTGACGACCTAGAACGCATAGCCGAGAAAACGATACAGCCGTATGCCTTTAAGTTCTACATTGCAGCTAGCGATGAAGGGTTGACATTCAAACGAAATCGGGAAGCATTTAACAGGTGAACTTATTGCGTTTTTCTTTCAACTGCAATGAGAGCGAAATTGCAGACTGCTTTTACGACCTGATGTGTTGGCTTGCTCAGTGGCTAATTTGGACACGAGCGTCACTCTCTGTGACGGCACAACCATATCATTTCCTGTAGGGTGCTCACCGGTCGGGCTTCAAAAATACGCTCACCCTGAGGGAGAAATAGCTGTAGCTAAAGGTCAGATTAATTTACAATTTTCTTAGAAGACTACCGGGACCAGGCTTTTTATTGCACCTACAATGTACAGTACGTACATGTAGTAATACGTACGGGGCGTACCGTAGTGGGGCGGAACGTTAGCAGCTGCAAAGCAAAATCGGCTCAGGCAGGAACAGTTCCCTCTAAGCGGTTTTTCACAAGTTAGTTGGAAACCATAAAGCTACTGTAATGATCAACAGTTCAAGGGATTAGTTTATATTTCGAGGCAAGTGTTCCGCTGAAATAAAAAAAATGTCTACTACTATTGCTAATCTAAATTTATAATGAAAAAACCATAACATTTTTTAATGCTCACTTGCGAGGTTGTTTTCGAAAGTTTAGTATGGTTGGGTTGACAGAATTTAGGGTATGTGCGGATTGTAAATTTTATGGTTTATTTGTGTTGAAATCATTACAAATTGCTTTCTGTAACATTTAGTGAATTTTCAATTTTTCTGATTCTTTTTACTTTTGGGCAGCATGCGCAGCCAAGAACACCGTCATGATAGCGAGTGGTTGGTCAAACTACAGTCTGGAAGAAATAAGACGACAGAGCAACGCACCTCTCTGGCTTAACATGGCTATTTTCAAAGACAGAACCAAGAATGCTTCACTTATCAGACGAGCAGAAGCTGTTGGCTTCACCGCTTTGGTGGTTACCTGTAACATTGCTACGGTGGGCAACAGAAGAACAGGCGATTACAGCTCATTTCCTTTGTATACAAAGCTACATGTACTGTTTTTCTATTTTTACTAAAGCTTGTTTAGGCCTTGGGGAAACTTCACGGCTGAAGAATCACGTCAGAAATATTTTCACCATGGTGATCCAGCGGCTACTTGGGACGACTTGGCTAAGTTGTGCACGAGCACAAAACTTCCCGTCGTTGCTAAAGGCTTGATAACAGGTTTGAACAACTTTTTCTTTTGTACTACTACATGTTCAAGCTTAGCGGAGGAAGCAATAAAGGCGGTGAATTGTGGAGTCAAAGCTATTTTGGTCTCAAATCACGGCGGTCGACAGTTGGACAGCAGCCCTGCCACAGTACGTATTATAGTAAATGCAGTAAATATGATTACCAGAGTAGAATCAGTAAATTTACAGATAGAATGTCTGGAAGAAGTAGTAAACGCAGTGAAAGGGAAGTGCCACGTGTACATGGATGGAGGCGTACGTAATGGCAGTGACATATTCAAAGCGTTGGCGCTGGGAGCAAAAGCTGTGTTTGTTGGTCGACCGCAAGTTTGGGGACTTGCGTTTGACGTAACTTTTTTCTCATCCAGTTACTTTTAGTGTTTGTAATAATAGCGCAGAGCATTCAAACTTTCAGGGTCAATCGGGAGTTGAGAAAGTATTTGGATTTCTGAAGACAGAACTTGCAACGTCGATGGCTCTGGCTGGCTGTCCGTCTTTGAAGCACATAACCAAGAAAAACATAATTGAAACTTGCAGTTGTGGACACATACATGCTAAATTGTAGTGTAGGTTTAAGTTAGTGGTGCGTATTTTGTGAATAAATTTTTTCATTGGTAATCTAATCACCGGTATCAATTACTTTTGCTTTAAAGTGTAGAAGTTTCCTAAGAGTTTTGTTGTTGTACTAAAAAGCGTTTGTTACAGTTAATGCGCATATTAGCATTTTTCTTCGGGTAGAATCATCCTGTACTGGAAACATGATCATCATTGTGTTCTGGCACCAGTTCAAATAATCTAATTCAAGTAACGCAGTGTTGGGGCGCCGTTTCATGGCAAGAAGTTACTAGCTAACACAATCCCTCGATCGTTTTGTTTTGTTTTGTTTTTGAGTTCCACTGCCCTTTCGGGCGCCCCTCGCTCCTTTCAGAGCCCTTCAATGGGAGTAGCCCTGCCTAGTCTACAAGCAACCATCTTCCTTGCTGCCATTAAGTTTAACGGCAGCGCCGGTTCGGTTCCCAGTTACCTACTGGCCATCACCGGCTTTCGGCCGCCTGGGTTGGGCTTTGCGTCGATTACTTCCAGCCACTTCGACCGGTTTCCAATCACAAACAATCGCTCTCACGGATGCCGGGGCCGCCGTTACACATGAGATAGCGTTAACTACACATGGCCAAGACGCGACAAAAGCGATGTTCGGTATCTATTCATTCATTCTAAAAAGGTTGCGATTTTATGCACCAATTACGTACGAACGCTAATACACAGTTGAAGGCAACGTCAAGCAGAATTAGTACATTACATACGCAATCAACAGTAACTACCATGCGTACTCTTTCATTTCAGTCCGGCCCGAGGTTTGTTACAGGTTCGAGTTCGACAGGAGTTTCGCCTCTCCGCACTGCTTGCTCTTGCTTCAGCTTTTCCAACACCTTTCTGTGCAGGTGCGGATCTCGTTCTGGCAAGTTTTCTTTGCCATAGGTGCTTACAAATTTGTGCTCCGCTTCCTTGAACTGTTTCTCTACCTGTGCAGCAGCAGCCTGCACCTGATCAGCTTTGCTTTCATAATATTGCAGTCGTTTCTCCAACTGCTTCTTCTCGGCCGCTGTCTTGGCAGATTGGATCAAGTCCTTCTTGTCTGCTATCTTGTTGCGCCACCAGGTGTTCTTCATCTGAGCCGTTTGCAGTTTCTCTTCCAGTTTCTCCAATGTCTTTGCTTCATTGCGCATCCGCAACTGCCTTCGACCGGCGCTGGTCACTCGTTTGGCCAGATTGGCCAGACCCTCTCTGATCTCTGCAAATATCTCTTTGATGTCTTGTCCGCGTCTGCCGAACCAGCCCAAGCCGTCGCGCACTCTCGCTTCCTCCTCGGCCATTCCTTTCAATCTCTCCATTGTCAGCGTCTGCTCGGCATGTCTCCACGAGTCAGGGTGAGGCTTCAGAACCATCTTCAGCAACCACTCGCGCCAGCTTTCGCGTTTCTGGCGGCATCCTGCACCACAGCAGACGTCTTGACTACATATGTCTTTCACTGCTTCTGCAAAACAAACTTAACCAACACAGAACTTGCTGTACTACTGGCTTGAGCAAAACGCAAATGGAGGATTAAGCGCAAAGTATATAGGTATTCGAACGTACGTGATAAACAAACACGTTGACAGACTTGAGGACAGCGACAGTTTCTGCAGAGAGTTTGACAGGTGACCTCCTCATCACCTTCTGCTCGGTTTAGCTCTGCCTTGCTGAATAATAGAGTCAGGAGACAAACCAGTAATACCTGAACCAGAATTTTACAGCGTTATATCAGATCCATTTCTTACCTGATGCATAGTTGTAAGCAATCTACGTATGCTACTACGCAAAACAACAAACCAAATGTCACACAAACTCGATGAAATACAAGTAGGTACAGTACATCGCAACACATGTTACGTGGCTTTTGCTGTTTAGGATAAATGCACACAGTTCATCCGGTAGTTAGGAACTCGCTAAGCTGTTCCGAGAAGACCCAACGTCTGTTGCCTCTTACTGGAATTACGCTGTGGATCTGTTTTTTGTCAAAACTCTGTTTATTGGTAACTCGGAACATTATGTGTACAGTATTCTACAGTACAGTCTTTGGCTAAAACGATTCTCACTCAACAAAAGCAATTTTACACTGTTTAGGCAAAATGGTTATATTCCACGGTTATAAGCGTCTATGACAGTCAGGCACTTAACGCCGTTTATGGTACCCCACGTTCGGAGCCTGTGGTGGTACCATATAAGGTACCGCTACCATGTACAGTACTCCCAGATCCCACATTCGGTACTGACACCCATGGCCATGGGCATACATGGGCCGGAAAAATCCGGAGGGGGTCTGGATACATCGGGGGGGGGTGGGGTGGGGTCCCCCCCGAAAAAGTTCAAAAACGTCTATTTTGCCTTAACCCTTACGGGCAGACCGTGCACCAATTGGTGCACGCGACAATTTTTTATCACGCATTTGCCGATCAGCTTGGCACGGGTTCATCACGCAAAGCTCGATCAGCTTCGCATTTACGTTACCGGCCGGCGCAGCCATAACTCATTTTCATCACGCATTTAATCTGACGGCCAGTAAAAAAATGCGTGATGAAAAACCTCATCACGCACCGGCCGCCGAAATCTTTGCATCACGCAGCGTTTTCATCGGACGAATTTTTTCAACTTAGCAGGTGACCATCACGCATTTTCCCGGGGAAAAATTCGAATTGGCTAATGGGACATTTGACGGCCCTGCGCGAGAGGGTTAAATAAGCGAAAATTTTCTCCCTTCGGAAGGGGGGATCGCGCAAGGGGTATGGCCGGCCGAGGGGGTATGGGCCGGCCAGGGGGGAGGGGTAAACCCCCCTTATCCCCGCCCCATGTATGGGTAGGGGTACCAGATATGGTACCACCACAGTCCCCGAACGTGGGGGTGCCATGTATGGTACTGGTACCATAGAGTAAACCGGGGTAACTTTTTGAACAGGGGGTGGGGCAACTTTGAACAGGCGTGAGTTTTGCGCGTTTTTTGCGCCGCATGCCGCCTGCGGTTGACGGTACCATATATGGTGCCACTCGCCTAGGTACCGGCACCTTATATGGTGTCGGTACCATAAACGGCGTTAAGTGTCAGACTGTGTGACCTTATTCACCAATGCCATCAACATCATGATGACCGCTCACGGCCAATAAATTCCCGACAAGTGGGTTTCCGCGGTCTGTGAAGTAGTTGTTTTGAGCTTTCTTTTCTTTCTTCTTTTCTGACATAAATGATAATGAATGAATTTGTTTTCGCGCAAACGAACAAAACTCTGTTCATTTTTAGTTACTTTCTCTTTCTGCTCTCTGTTTGTTTTCTTGTTTTCTAACTCAAATATAGGTATCATTATTATATTACAGGGTGCGTCAAAAAATACAACCCAGCAGATTTTTTGCTGTAGCAACCGCAGATCTCAACCGATTTGAATGAATCCTGCTTTAATTGAAAGATAAATAAATTCTTGAACGATTGGTGTAGCTTTTATTAAGATGCGTTGCTTAGTTCCTGAGATAATTGCTTTAAAAATCAAAACAGAGATTTTGGGGGTGAACAACAGAGATTAATACAACCCAGCAGATTTTTTACTGTAGCAGCCGCAAATCTCAACCGATTTCAGTGAGTCCTATTTTATATGAAAGATAAATTAATTCTTAAAAGACTGTTGAAGGTTTTATTAAGATACGTTGCTTAGTTCCTGAGATATTTGCACTCAAAATCAAAACAGATTTTGGCAATGAACAAGAGCGATTTTTATTATTCTGTTGCACTTCATAATAAAACCGATTCCTACTGCTCAGGGCTAACGTAACGAGGTTTTTCTGGTGCCACACATGCTTGGTTACTTCATTTGTAAAAGTCTTGTTGCCCCTCAGCAGTAGGAATCCGTTTTGTTGTGAAGTGCAACGGAATCGCTCTTGTTCACTGCCAAAATCTCTGTTTTGAGTTTGAAGGAAAATATCTCAGGAACTAAGCATCGTATCTTAATAGGGCCTTCACCAGTCTTTCAAGAATTTATTCGTCTTTCATTTAAAGCAGGATTCATTCAAATCGGTTGAGATTTGCGGTTTTTACAGCAAAAACTCTGCTGGGTTGTTTTTTTTACACACCCTGTATATTTTATTAATTAAATTATGATGATAGGTAATAGAATATCGGTGTCATTATTATCATCATAATATTAGAGATTAGAATTTACTTGAGTGCCCGTAGAATTTAGTGTTTAGGACCTAAATAGTTGAGATTATTTTTATTTCAGTCATCATATTTTCGACCGGCCTTTCATCCTATACTATTATTCTTTTTTTATCAAGCCAGTAAATGTTTCTTAATTAGGCCATTTATATTTGCAGTTGCTGCGTTTGGGCGAGCCAGCAGAGCCGTAGCACCATGTTGTCTCGACTGGCGAGCCGAACTTGTCTCAGACAAAACCCCAGCAGACTGACCTTTGGAGCCACCAGCGCTCTGCTCGGCCGATCGTCGTTTGTTGTGCCCAACACTGCTTTCCAAACTTAGTACGTTCTTTTGTCTGTGTGTAGTGGAGTGCCGACTGATATTGGGTGTCTTGGCAGTCTACCAACTTTCTCCGTACTTGGCTATAAATAACCCTTGCTTAGCTGTGCGTAGTCAAACTTTGGCACCTATAGATAGGTGGTAGAGTGCTGGATTGGGTATTGGGTATATTGGATGTTTTGCAAGTACTGTATATTGCGGGTTTTGTGCCCCAGTACTATTTGGGAGCTGAAAAAGTCGAGCTTTACCTGATTAATTTACGGGAAAAATAAAAAATTGTGAGGAAGCAGCAGTACACCAGTAGTTCAGAAAAAATTTCGTCGTTCATATCTAAAAGAAATTGTGACATTTCTAATGATACAGAATAGACCCAGGGGCATACATGTAACATGTAATTGGCCGAAGGGGGTTGGGGGTGGTCTGAGCTGAGCCCATATTCTAGGGAGGGGGTTGGACACTAAACAGCGCTCAAAATTGGCTAATTAAATACAGCTTATAAAAGTGCTGTTTTACAGCGATTTTAGCAATTTTAATGTGTGAAATTCAAAAAATCGCTAAAATTTGCTCAAAAATAACTTAGGGCTCAAAAGCTCAAACTAAGCTCAAAAAATCGGAGGGCGTCCGGCCTGAGTCGGATGGGGGCAGACTCCCGGACCCTCTGTTATATGTATGGCAGAGGGTGTATGCCCACGTTCCTGTGTAACACTGAAATTGACAAGTACTAAAAACTGAAAGATATGCGTATAATTTTTCAAAATTTTCTCACCCTGGTTTGGCAGTGGCCAGGTCATCTTCAAAATTTTAATCTCTGTGCAAGTGAAGTTGGATATGGGTTTTTCATGTATCGTTGATGGCTGAGTATCGGTTTGTAGACATACTACGCTAATACATTGTAGCCATACTCGGCTGTCAATGATTGCTTTTTATAGCCATAGTAGGGTAAGGGGCTCTGAGCCACACATGTAACAAGTCATCCGCCGATAGGAGAGGAGGTCTGGCGCCGACCGGTCGTTTGAGCCCAAATTATAGGGTAGGAGCTTGGATACTAACAACATTGAAATTTCGCAAAACCCTTAATTTTTGGCTAAAAGTAGTAAAAAATCGCTAATTTGGGCTCAAATGCAGCTAAAAAGTCCATGTGTGGTTGCCAACTTCGTAGGTAGCATATCATTTGTCTTTCTTTCTTATCTAAAATAACAAATCTAATTTTTGCCACTTCTGACGGTACAGAATGTAATGTTCGCTGAAATACAATTTTTGACGCATCGCGGCAAGTATTGGGTATGGTGTGGGTGGTGTCTCGTATTGGGGTATTGGGTATTTTCTGGTATTGTTCGCACTGTATGTAATGTGTCCTAAACTTAGGTCTATTTACTTTTTCTGTTAAATGTAGTGTTGCGTTTTAGTGCGCCGATGGCAGGAATGACGAAGACGCCGATTCAGCACTGGGGCTGGGATTATCTGCAGCGACAGAAAGGAATGAAGCGTCCTCTGTCGCCCCATCTCACCGTCTACAAACCCATGTTGACCTGGATGGTCTCTGGATTCCACCGAATCACCGGATGTGCGATGGGAATCGGCAAGTTCTTTTTTATGGGATGCAATTCTGCAGAAGCATGGGGACTCGGTTAAATCAGTTCGAATTTTGGTACTATGGTTTTTATGTTATGTGTTGTTTGGCATACATGTCACAGATCATTCGCCGATTTGAGAGGGGATCTGACGCCGGCTAAGGGGGTCTAAGCCCAAATTCTAGGGAAGATGGCTGGGTAATAAAAGACTCTCAAAAGTCGCAATTTTGGGCTAAAAATCGCTAATTTAGGCTCAAATACAGCTCAAAAGTGTTGTTTTACAGACAATTTTAGCAAGTTTAATGGTCAAAATTCTAAAAAAAATTGAAAAAATTTACTCTGTACTATGCCAAATAATCGTCATAGAAATGGCAGAAATTAGATTTTTTAAAGATTTAATAAAGGAAAAGAAAGCTAATTTAATTACTGGTGTGCTAATTAGGAAACCGGTAACTATAACCAACTGTGACAAAAATTCTGTTACTTTTGTGGTCGATTGACGCAGAAAGGCTTCCTAAAATTAATTTTGGTATGGATCGAAGTTTAAATATTTTTAAGCTCTCAATCAGTATTAGTATTGGGGCGCAGTAGTAAACCCAATGCCCAATCCCTGGAAAACACCCCATTATACCAGTTCGCACTTTAGTTAGAAGCGATACAAAACACCTCAAAAGAGCTTTTTATAGGGCAAAATCGTTGTTTTTTCTAATAATCGATTGTTTCCGCCTGCCATCCTCTTAGGGTCCTCTGAAATTTGGACCCATTATGCCGAAAAACTATCGCATGTCTGGTGAAATAACATCGATTCCGTAATTGTCGCTTGCGATTAATCCGGTGCCGTGTTAGTGAAGTAAAAAGCGCAAATAAAGTCTAAAGACGACAATTAGTAGAGATCTGTTTGTTTAACCCTTTCGAATTCACCCCTTCCATACGGAAGGCGGACATTGAACTTGAAATCTGAGATCGCAAAATGAACACTGAAACTCGATAGTTTTCATATTCGCCGATATGGATCGGCACCAAAACTTCGATTATCACGATTGTGATGGACGTCATCCGATCTGATCCAAATGTTCTGAAAATCTGATCCACATTTGTGTTCGTTTTTTCCCTATCAATGCATGTTCGACACAATATTCCTTGGTAAACACCACGAACATCACACACACAATCGACTCAGACATGAACATCTCACACTGACAGGCAACACTAAGTCGACACCAGTACAAAAGGTGCGAACACCTCTTTTAGACCGTCAACATCTTTTGTACTGGTGCTGATCATGTCTGAGTCGATTGTGTGTGTGATGTTCGTGGTATTACCAAATGAATATTGTGTGGAAAATGTGTCGATGGGAAAACGATGACCACAAACGGTGATCAGGTGTAGATCGGATCATTAGATAGTGTCCGAGTTTTGTTCGGGTGGTCTCCATGGACAGATTTTGACAGAAAAGTGTGATGTACATTAAATGTACAAATTTTGTTGTTTTGTGGTGTCCGCGTTTTGTTTTTTACGAACATTTTTGGGTGAATTCGAAAGGGTTAAATAGAAGTACGTATGGTCCCGATGGCAGTTTGTGTGATGGGCTGGTGTTTAGGCGGTTGTCTGCTGGCTGCGACTTTACTGGCGGCCCCGTTTGATTTCACGGCCCTCATCGAGTACATCAAGAGCTGGGGTCTGCCGGAAGTGGTAAAAGCTGCCGTCAAACTGATCGTTGCTTGGCCCATCATATTTCACACACTCAACGGAGCTAGATTCTTGGTAGGTTTTAGAACGTCTTTATCTTATAAAGAAAACAAACACTCCTTGGTCATGGGTAGTTTGCACTGTCCGGTGTGTCACGCCGGCCCCGGCATCGCGAGAGTGAGTTCGAAACCGGTCGAAGCGACTGGAAGTAGTCGACATAAAGCCCAACCCGGGCTGTCCAAAGTAAGCAAAGGGAGGTAGATATTAATTGGGAGTCACCATCAGGTGGGAGGGCCTGTGCGCAAGGCCGGTCACAAGAGCATAGATTGCTCCGGCATCTTTCTCGTTCCCGCCAAAAACGAGCATCGCTGTGGCTAAAATGACTTTTGAGACAAATCGACGGGACACGCATACCATACATGGGCCGGAAAAATAGGTTGGGGTAGTCGAATCATGAAGGTCGTGGCCATTTTGATGGTTTGGTCGAAGAACAAGAGTCGTCTGCTTCAGGTGGGTGTGTGGGTTTGGGGTGGTGAACCCCCGCGGCCCATATATGGTTTATCCTAACACCTGAAGGCCCTGTCACCTGATCATCCGCTCAGACACCGAATTGAACATTTGCCTACTACGCCTTGTATGAGCTTGCCGTGTTTGCAGGCGTTCGATCTGGCCAAAGGAACGGACATAAAGTCGGTGTACAAGACGGGATGGTTGGTGGTTGGAGTGTCGTTCACACTGGCTGCCCTGACTGTCTTGATGTCCTACATTCAACAGTAGACAAAGACACCTTCGAACATAACTGATTGTCGCTGGCTACATATTGTGTTTGTATCAGTTGTTGCGCAGTTAGTGTAGAGGACTAACTAAACTATACCTACTGTAGTAGTAGTCATTTGCGATCTGTGTTCAGATTTCTTATCTTACCTGTGAGTTTAGCCGGTGTTTTTCATTGATCAGTGTGAATAATTCTCAAGCTTACCTTCTCTAACGGGTGGCTTAGGAGAACAACCGGATACTTTTTGGTTAGACACAGATTTCGGTGTGGACTTACAAAGTAGCACAGTAAAATGGTTTTATTATTGTAGAGCGAGTGTTGTGTAGAGAAAGTGCAAAACACTGCATTGAACCAGTATCAATGTATCCGCTTTGGTTTGATTGACTTGGCACGCACTGGCTGAGCAAAATGCGTTTTGGTTACGTATCCCAGTGCGGCTAGCAGGCACAAGCTCAGCACGCAAATCATGGCTGTTCGAGGAATGAAAATGTAATCGTAAATCTGAAACTATTCTTCCGTTATGTTGGTTGACCGGTTTGGTGGCCTGAATTCATGAAACCCGTTGTTTCTTTAGCAGACTGTTTATTTTCAGTTCATAATTAACGAAATTGTATGGTGGATCACGTTTTGTTCCGCTAATTCGCGGAGAGTTCAGACGGCACTCTATGTTTTGAAGCACAAATTTTTAAATTTTTTTTGTAAAATTCAACTGCTCTGTTTTTTTGAAGTTCTGAATGCGCCATTGAGCTGATAAATCTGTGTACCTAGCAGTGTTGACGGATTTCATGAATTCAATCTCTGATCTGGCTTCTGCTCTCACTCGAACGTCGATCTGCTCTTCAATTGTGGGCACTTCTCGAGGAAAAAATATTAGTATAAGGCTGATTATGGTAGCCCCGACAATTGGACCCAGACCGCCGGTGCTGAAAATATTCAGAAGTAAACCCAAAATTTGTGTAAGGGAAGGGCCTGTACTTTTGTACTTCTTTCCTACCGTGGGCTTTTTATTGTTACTTCTTGAAGCGCAGATGCTTTACAAGAGTATAGGCAGACATACAGTAATGGTCATAAATAAGCTATTCGCTGGTCCAGCGGTATCATTAGCAGTGCGACTTACAATCCTTGTCCTCTGGATAAAACCAAGCATACTAAGAAAGTGACCGACCATAGCAGGGCCAGTATAAATACACCCAAACCTAAACCAAATACTCGAAAACTCATGGTATTTGCTGTTAGCTATTCTGTGTTCCTGGCCGGTCCTATTAAACGTTACCATAGCAACAGTCTAACTGGACTTACCGTATCTCAGCAGTCTATTTAAGAGCCGCACTTGAAATTTGTCAAGCGCGCGCATAAATACGTACGGCACGGCTTCGAATAGAGCCGACTTGTTGGTCGATTTCTGGTAAACCGAGTACTGTATGTGTAAGTACTTCAGGTTTGGCATCTGTTATGAGCGATTCATTGTTGAATTCCGCTTCGGCTTCAGCAAACTTTGACGATGACGAGGAGATGGAATTAACTCCCCGGGAAGTTCTGGATCAGTTACAGCAAGTAGACTACTCATTCATTGTCCATGTGCGCGTTTACATGTAGCATTTATCCGCGTTATGTTGGTAGGTACATTCGTTCGTATGTATTATTTGCTCTGGTTCTGGCTGTTGCACATGTTCTGCGTAACGTTAATCTATTACCGGCGGAAAGACTTTGACACAGGAAATCCAAAAAGCTGGTTGACTCGTTACACAGTGGCTTTTGAGGTGTGGCAAAACGAGTCCCTGGCTCCGGAATTGCTTGTTCACCGGTTCGAACTGGTAGATTGCGTGGTCGACCAGCTGAACGGTATGGAAGAAAACCTTAAAAAAGCAGGACACCGAACCAATCCGATTCGTGCGCAGGCGCACAGACTCGAGGTGCTGTTTCTGGATTCTTTTTCGAACGTCGAGTGTATAACTTACAGTTGATTTTAGCTGGACAGAATTCGTTTCCTTGTGACCAGTTACACGCGAAAGCGACTAGAAAAGGTAATACCTGGGGTTTTTGTTGCAAGGTGTGAGTGAACTTCAAAGTATACATGTAACAGGGGGTCTGCCCCCACCCGACTTAGGCCAGCCCCCCCAGATGGGGACACCCCCCGAGACGATTTTTCCGAGCCCCCTCCCATTTTTGTGGCAAGTAATTTTTTTTATTAGCAATTTTTTAAGATTTTTTGGAATTTCAGACAAAAATTGCCAAAACCGCCTGTAAAACAGCACTTTTTAGCTGTATTTCAGCCCAGATTAGCGATTTTTAGCCCAAAAATTGCGATTTTTTCGATTTTTGAGCGTTTTTAGTGCCCAACCCCCTCCCAAAATTTGGGCTCAGACCCCCAGCCGGCGCCAGACCCCCAACCCTCTCCCCCTTCGGCGGATGCTTAAAAGTTTAGGGAAGATACAGTGCTCAGTCAGAATCGCTGAAAACGCCAGCGTGGGTAAAAATACTACAGTCCGTTCAAAAATGAGCGACCTGGCGGTTTTTTGCGAATAACTTTTTAGGAGGCCTCGGACCGACTTGGGCCTCATGACCAAAGTTGTAGACAAGGTCGAGCTCCGGCCAGGGATGCCTACCATACCAAAATTGTACTAGTACTAAAATCAAACTTTGAATTTAGTATTAGTACCATACCAAACCAAATTCAAAACAGCTCCTTCTATACTATACCATACCATATCAAAATCAAACGCCTTTACCAGATAATTTTAGTACTAGAATTTTGATTTTGGTATGGCGTTTTCATTTTAGTACTAGCTTGTTGGCTATATTCATAACACTTTTCAAATGCGTCAAAATATATTCCCAATCCTTTCTGCATGTTTTGATTCGAAAAAACTCAAGAAAGGTGGATTGAGCATAATTTCCAAAAGCTTCTATGACATTATCACAGCAAACTACCACTACTGTACCAAATTCATACCAAAATCATACCAACCAAATTCAAACTGAATTAGCTAGTATTATACCATACCAGGCATGGGCTAGCATTTCGGCTGATGGGGGGTAGAATTTTCAATTCCTGATGGGGGGCTGAGGGGGTGGTAAGCCAAAAAGTCCGATTTTTGGCGAAAATCAGGGTTTTTTTTGGCTTATTTTTCATTAAAATAAGTTAAAATTAGCTATTCTGAGCTCATTTACGCCAATTCGAGGCATATTTTTATCATAATTTTCTATACAAAATTCTTCCCAAAAATTCCTGATGGGGGGTAGCGGCCGGCTGATGGGGGGGGTAGATCAGAGCCTGATGGGGGGCCAACCCCCCCTCAGCCCCCCTTTGCCCATGTCTGTACCATACCGTTCCGAATTCAAACCGCCAAGTTTATACTGTACCATACCATATCAAATTCAAAGTTTGAATTTGGTAGGCATCCCTGGCTCCGGCTCGGAGTGCACCCTAATCTGTGCTACGTTTACTCTGAACACTAATTTCTACAACTTAAAAATGAGCTTTGCCCGAATTGCGATGAAAATGAGATAACTGCAGAACTTGAATCTAGAGAGTCTTTGGCGACTCCAATGATGCTTTTGTGACGTTCGTAGGTTTAACCGCTCCGGAGATTTGGCCGGTCAAAGTTTGCAAAAATCGTGAAAAATGGACGGTTTTTGAAAATTTCACGAAGAAAGGGAAAATATAGGCAATCGGACGGATTTGGCTGAAACTTCTTGAATGGGGTATTCATACGTAAATCGATTCTGACATTTTCCGACCCTGAAAACTTCATTCTGATACCGTAATCTGTCTCCCAAAGAGAGGTGGTCTCTTTTTCAGGGTTGGGAAGTGTCAGCATTGATTTCAGTGGTCATGAATCTAGTTCCGGCCGTTCGCTACATATGAGGAGTAAAACTCGGACCAACAGTAAATGTCCAACCACGGCAAGAAATTGGAATAGTTTGTGACTCAAAGAAATTTATTCAAAGGTATTATGAGAATGAAGCAGTTGTTTTACTCAACCAATATTGGTTTTGCAATTACGTAGATTTTCGGCCCATTTCTTTCTTGACATACTGGAAGCGCAAGTCCACTAAGCTTAAACTTGAGCCTAACTAACGTCTGAGCCTGAGTACTGCCTTTTATCGGTGATTCGAGAGGGGGTAGTTAGTGAGCATTTTGGTTAAGTCAAGTGAATAATGTCACGGTTGGATGTTCCGTTTTCAGACGTACGTACGTACGCGTTGTGTTTTGTTCGTAGGCGGTCATTCAGCTCTGCTTTCTATTCTTTTTATTCGTATAAAAATGGTAGGCACACACGTACGCCTACCATAAAAATGCTGTCATGCCGATAAAAGCAAGAAGGCATTAGCATTCTATGCTTCCTTTTTGCACCTATGACTAAAGCGTCTGTTTTCAGATCGAAAAGTGCGTGCACCACTATCTAGACGAAGACGAACGGCTGAAGAAGTCGGGGCAAAGCGCCCGAATGTCAGACGAAGAGAGAAAGTTTGCTGCCGAGTAAGGGCATACTGTTCTACTGCAGATTAAGGAGTTGTTTATGCAACTGTGCACTACTAAGTGTAATGCAATAGGCAAGTTGTTGTTACGGACCCCAAACACAACACTTTAAAATCCGTTTTTGTGGCACCGCAAACCGGTGCACCGCGTCTCTCGTCAGTCGAGCTGTCAAAACGGCAAGATCTGATATTTCAGGTACGGCCAGATCGTCAGTAAACACTTGGAGTCGTCGGTGCTGCACCATTTGCCCGGCACTCTGCGCACGTTGGACCTGCTGGAGATCGGTAAGAAGGCAGTAAAACAGATCGTCAACACATTTATTAGGCGGCCTCTCGCGTCAATGCAAGCTAGAAGTTGCATCAGAAGCGCCGGTTTTTGCGAAATCGGCGCTCGCCATTTGATTGATGGACTCCTAGAAAAAGCGCGCAGCCGCTGTCTGCCACTGCAAGTGTTTACCAAAACTTTCCATCGCTGATAACCGCGATATTAGTAGCCCTCCAGACACAAACATGGATGCACGTGAAAGCGCACTCTTATTTTCGTTGCCTCTAATCTGGCTTGACCTCACGCGCAAAGACAAGCGAAACTTGTTGACTTTAGCCAACTCCTACGTACGGTAGTCTAGTCGGCGTGTGTAGTGCATTTTTGAGAAAGTTTATTGTCGACCCAGCCGCTCTCGGACATAAATTTCGCTGCCTTTTATGGCTTTCCTACGTGACTGACTGACTGTCTATGTTGCCAGGTCCCGAACCGAATCTGAATCACTACGTATTCGTTCGCGCCAAGGAAAGATGCGAAGACGTGAGTGTGCGCAGCTCGAGCGACGTGGCCCGAGAAGATCTGCTGGATCTGGAACCTCGATCTCAACATCTGTTGCCGTACAAGGCGGTCAGCAGTGAACTCAGACGCGGAGCACTTTGTCTAATCTGATATCCGTTCCCACACGAACTTTTTCGCTGTTTGTCGGACTTTTTTCGACGCGTCACTTCAAATGCAAGACCTTATCAATCTTGTTTGCGGCCTCGCTCCGACCAGTCAGTCAGTGAGATGGAAAATGAAAAATGCCTTCTGCCGTATAAAACAGTGCAACTATTAAGTTATTTATTCATAGAAACTTCTCTCCAATAATTATAAATCAAATATCACTCGAAGAAAGGTTCAGAATTTGCAGTGACAAAGTTGTACAAAATTGAGGGGTGAAGACAGGAGTTAGTCGAATATTTACAAACAACGCGGACGCCTAGTTAACTGTCTGTGCAGTGCATACAGTAATAGTGAGAGTAATAAAGTACATAGTACTGTCAGAACCAATGGCCCGGCGAACACCCGTGCCGCTATCACAAATCAGCAGTAATTATTTTTGAGTCGTCGCCGACCGCGCAACACGAAGGTAAACTGTACACTGGACATGGCAATAATACAGTAGGAACGAACGAATGAACGACAGTCAGGAACGTCTCAAAAAACGTAGCAATGCAACTGATCAATCAGCTAAAAAACGAATACGAATAAGGTAATCGACACCAGCACCATCGATTTGGCTGCTACCAAATTTTGAACCGACACTGACTGATTTAGTAAGAGTTGAGAGAAAGTCTCAGAGCCGCACACACCCACAACCGCGCACTGCAGGAACCTTTCGGGCACCAAATCATAAAGCTATCCATATTCTAATGGCACACAACAGAACAGACAGACACACACGTACCATTCGTGCAGTAGAACAAATGAGCAATTACGGTCAACACAGAGAGTACCGGTTTCTCTGTGCTTAGTCGATTTGGGAGAACTAGAAGGAGCATGCCTGTGTACAACTTGAGTGAGATCCACAACTACAGTAATACACCACAGCTAAAGCCCTACCCGACTGACTCAGTTGTCGGTCGACCGTCGGGTCGGCGGCCGTCAGGCAGTCCGGTCAGTGTTATTGCATAAGACGGTGGGGCGACGGTCGAATCCCTGAGGAGATGAGCCCAAAACGTTGCTGAGGCGGTGTGCTTGGTTGCGGCTGAAAGACATGAGTGCAAACAAGCAGCTAGAGGAGACGGCGCACAGCTGTTTCGGGCGGCTGGCCGCCTCAGACGTCGGCTCGGCGGCGGTAATTTATGACCGACTGGCATAGAAAAGAGCCGAGTAGTCGACCTCCAACCGAAGCTCGACCGACCAACACCTCGATCACGCCACTATTACACTCGGACGTTTATGTGCCATTAAACACGCCTCTACTAACGCTTAATGACACTTTGACACCACAACGCTCACTCACCGTGTGCTCAGATTCACCAATAGGGGCCCTCGGTGGTCAGATTTTTCCAGCTAGCAAAGTCGGACCAGTTATCCATTTCGATCTGCCAGGCGTCGGAGCGGTCGACGTGGCGGGGCTGGCAGCGGGTCGGACTCAGCTGCTTGATCCTGTCCATGAGAGCGCTGCTAATCAGGTGGTAGTTCTTGCACTGGTTGCTGTCCCAGAACTCCTTGCCCCCCGCTCGGAAGCAAACGCAAAACTCGATCCGGTCGCGTCGTTCGTCGTCGCAAGGGATGTCGATGTCGAAGGCGAACGTGTCGTAGAGGTCGCCCTCGATACCCTGCTCGTACTTGGCGTTCCGGTCGTAGAACGACTGCCAGTTGTTGTCGGTGATTCGGACGAAGACCTCCTTCTCGAACGCAATGTTCTTCACCTTGATCGTGCCCACCATCTTGCACTGGTCGTTCTTAACCACCACGTTCTCCAGCGCCACGTTCTGAGCGTCCAGCAGCTGCCGGTAGCGCAAATACTCGCAGGCAGGCTGCGTAAAGTTCACCTGCCACGAACTGGCCGGTCGAACTTGCGTGTCGGCCGAATCGCCTAGCACAGATCGCAGCACAGAGGGACTGAGTTTCGGAGGCACGTCGGATGGCTCGGTCATCACGCGAACCGTGAACAGTTCGAGCCCGTGGTCGTCTGCGAAGGCCACGCGTTTCTTCGGCTTCTCTTCGTTCGGAGGACTGGTGTCGGCGCTCTTGCTGGAGCGTCGTTTCAGCTCTGCTTTGCTGGCTTGTTCCTCCTCTATCAAATAGGCCAGTTCGCGTTTCAAGTCGTCCAGAGTCAGAGTACTGGTCTGCAAGTCCATTCGCGAGGACTCCGAGCTGGAGCGCACCTTCAGGTTGCTGGGCTTCGGCATGGCTCTGTGTCTATTGCCCACCGGGAAACTGGCCACTCGACGACAGGCGTACGGTCCGGAGTCGTCGAGGAACGTGTCGTAAGAGGCATTTACGTGATGCAGAAATTCACCCGACGCCGGTGGCGTCGAGCCAAGCAGCATGGACAAGTCAAGAGGCATCGTTTCGGCACCCGCTGAAAGACAGAACCGATTGTACGCTAAGTCCACGCTCGATAGCATCAGCGAGTGCGGCAAAGTTACAACGCGCTGGCAGGTTTAGTAGGCAGAGCGGCATACCTTTCGTCATGGTCAACTTTTTAACGGCAGCACTACATGACACGACGAGAGCTTTCAGACTGTCTATCACCTAGGCAAAGTAGCTAGGAGCGCGCAACGTCTGAAAGTGATTAGCTGGCTTATCAAAGAACACACCTTCCACGCAAACTCTACAGCCCATGCCGCCACTTTCTCCTTGTTGACACAACAGTGCCGGGCGAAAATCTCACAGCTCAGCACCGAGGAGAAATCGGCTGATTAGCTTTCCCCGACCGATCGGTGGGTCGGTAGGCGAGGCGTCGAGCGTAAATATAGCGCAGGTCGGCTCAACATAAACTGGCCGCAGCACAACTTAAGCTCTATGCAAGGCGGCGCATTCCGAATCGATTTAGGCTTGCCAGCCAGAACTGGCCTAGCTGGACAGATCTGCGTCAATACGCAAAAAACATCAACCCTCGTACACCGCGCGTGACTCAGTGACGTCCTCTGACGACCAGCTTGCGCTCGGCGACTATAAACACTAACTACCTACCTAACGCTCAGCCAGCTAACGGCCACCAGCCAGCCAGCAGCCAGCTACTACCTAAACTGTGGGCGAATGGTGGCGCGCGTCTAAAGAACAGCTGACTAAAGAGCTAAAGGTCGGCACAGAAAAACGAGCTTGTTGCTAGCTGGAGAGCCTCTTGCCAGCGCAACGTTTGATCGTTTTCTTGTCTAATCCGGTTCTCCAACAACCACCTCTCAGCTAAGCAAACAGCCACCAATTCCAGTCGTCGCATACCAAGCGCTCGCCGCTCAGCTTAGCCACTACCGCAGAAATCACTACTATAGGTAATCGATTAAGAGAAAAAGACCAGCTTCTTCTTCTGCTTACCATAGGAGCTCACTTGGACGGCACTGGAAGCCGGCATCGTTACTCGGACACAAATTGGGGCGCACACAGTCCACTCACTGGTCACTCTGCAGAGAGCAGCGCGCTGATAAAAAGACGGCGCCGAGCGCACAGACGCCTTTGCAAATAACACGCCGACCGGCCTGTGTATGTGTGTGATCTGATGCAAAAAGTACGGCACCCAATCAGAATGGCTCTAGCACGTGCGGCCACACATCGGCTATCAATCACCGGCGTCTACTGACAACCTCCGTACTGGCCACAATACTGTGCAGTGCTGGTCAGTGGGCGCCGCAAAAACAATACGCGCGCACCCGTGGGGGGCCTTGTTTTTTGACCGATCGCAGTTACAAGATCTGTCGCTGCGCTTTCGCGGCACCTTTTGTTGCAACTCAGACGATTTATAGTGTCGCGCGTCCGGCCTCCCGCCGAGTTAGTGCGTGTACGTAGAGATGAATGTTCGGTTTGCTGGCAGACAGACATACGGGCCAGCCAACAACTCATATTTACGATGCTCTTTTTGAAGGTTGTAAAGCTGGGTTACGATTGCTTAATAGTTGCTGGCCAACCGGCCAAACCTGAATTCTGTCTGAAAAAGCACCATTTTTGTTGCAACCAAATAGCGACAGTCTGACTGTGGTTAAAAAAAGTTAAGGCATTCTCGGCGCAAACAGACATGATCAGGCATACGTTCGGTGGTTTCGACAAACATACAGGCGAAGGCGATGCATACATAATTGGAGTCTGCGAGCGACCCCTCCCCGAAATTCTCTTTCCATCCTCTCAGATTTTTATGGGAAAACATTTTTATTATTTCATTAACTAGCTGTATTAGCATTATTACAGCCCAAATTAGCGTTTTTGCGCGATCATTAGTACCATAACTCCCACCGTAAAATTTTTGGTTCAGACCTCCCAGCCGGGCGCGAACCCCCCTTCGTTCCTTCAGCATATGATTGGCCGTATGCATGCAGTCATGCGATGCTACAGAGAAGACACTGTATGTCAGCGAGTGGAGTGACCTTACCAGATTAGGGCGGTGTCAAGCTGTCCCTGATTCCTATTGAAGGCAATCGCATTTTCCCACAATGCTCGCACGAATACATTGACCCAGTGGCGCAATCACTGCATCGGACACCCTTTTAGCTGCCGCCGCAGCCCATAACGTCCAGTAGTTGCTTCTTTGCAGCAAAACAGCCAACTAACACTGAAAACACAGAATCGTGTCAAAACAACAGCTGCGGTGCGAGATGTAGTAGACAGCAGCGACAGTATCATCAGCTACACCAAAACCGCTTATTAGTTTCACACAGTCTGGTGCTAGCTAGCATGTACGTACGTACACAAATCGAAAATGATTTTTTACAATGTTTGGCCTAGCGGGAGCTGACTTAATCGAAAAACATGGCCATGGGATGGGTTGCTGATGTAAACGAGTCAGAAATACTGTACCTAGTTCCGAGCATCCCAAGTTTTGGTACTACCTGCTGCAAAGCAAATCTTTTTTTCGCAGTTAAAAAATAGTTCAAGTGCTGAACTGCTGTACCAAAACATTACGGTACGTAATCGAGTTTCTCCAGAATACCAAATTGTTCTGAGTTTTCGAAATTAACCAAACAAATCGTTTGGGTTTACTAAGATACACCGTACCATGGTCATACATACGTAACAGCATCCGTTTGTAGTTCTGAATAAATGCATGGTAGGAGGAGCTAGCCGTATACACTAGAAAAGAACACAGCCTACGCTCATCAATGCAATCTTCCGAATTCAAATGAAAATGTAGGCACTAGACAAACAGCACGGATAGAGCAGCCATTCACTAAATTCAAATGCGCCAAACGACAGCGCGGGAAAAACATTTACATACACGATATGTACGTACGTACGTACAGAGAGAACTTTCATTTGCTAGCCCGGTCGATTTCAGTCGTTAGGAGGTGAGGGTCCCAGGAGCACGATATAAAATGTACTGCTGACAGTGGTTCTACCAAATAGTCATGAAGAGATTATTGCAGCCGTCGAAAGAGACCGAGCATTTTTCTCGAATATATAACGGAAAAACAGGGATGCATAACACACGTGTTAAAAAAACTAGACTAGGTTTGTTTGGTTACAGTTTCTCGGGGACAAATTCTCAGTACGGTATTATTACCATCAGGCACTTATCGCTATATTACTGGTAATTTCATACATTACTATCCGACATGACCTTCCGGCATCTTTAAAGGCAAGCTTGAAAACTGCATATTTCGCCAGCATAATGTTGAACAAGGAAGATGCGTTTGCCGCAATTTCGGATAAATACTTGCGTTTCATTCTGATTCACCAGCGACTGTCTAGGGAAACATTAACAGCGTTTTCTAAAAAATTCGGAGTATCGAGGTAAACTGCTGTAAGCAACACTTGCCTGCAACAAGGATCCAATAACAGATCCAGAACAATAACAGATTTCAAAAAATAAAAATTTGTTCGTAAAAAACATTACTGGTACTTGGGTACAAAGTTGTAACGTAATGTACCTTTTATGGTACGGTACCCCCACGTTAGAGTACTGTGGTGGTATCAAACCTTCGGCTGCTGTGGTACCATACTGGCACCCCTATCTTTATGCTACCACTCTATTGAAATTTGATACCATATTGTATTGGTTGTTCCCAATATCTAAGGAGTGGTCCAGTGACAAAAATTGCTATGAAATTGGATTTCAATTGAAAAGATTAAGTTCTATTTCAGACTAAGTACGTAGTACCGTGCTTTGTACCCAATGATTTTGTATGCAGAATTGTGATAACAGCAAGATCAAATTAGGTGTAAATGAGCTAACAATAGCTTTTTTAACTCTTTTAACGAAAAATAAGCGAAAACACCTTGATTTTAGCAACCCTTTTAACTTCAGATGAAGATTTTATTCACCTTAATTTTGCAAATGCCTCAGGCAGCGCTACACCGTTCAACAATTCAAAATTCTACACGTTTAGCCAAAATGGTAGTCAATGTTAGGGGTTTCCATGTATGGTACCACTACCGGTAATATAGCGTTAAGCACCTCACTGTGGTACATAGAAGCCCAAGAAAATTTACCTGCAAAAAGTTGCTCCTTGAACACAAACAACGAATAAAACTCTGGTGCACCAACCAGACTACATTCAGAAGCTTTGTGGAAATGATCAGGTTTATGCCAAATCAGAGAAACTGGAATTGACATAACTCTAACGGTAGCGACGTTGGCCCTAGAAATCTGTACAGAAAGGTGACTTTGAATAGATTTAGTTACAGTATCTAAGAACACAGTAAACTCCTATACAAACGAAGGTACAGCTATGACTTCTGTTCCAATTCAATTAATTTTTTCACCCCGTCGTACATTTGCTTGACGGCTTCAAATTCGCTTATTCCAAGTCGCTGCTTGTTGGAAATGTCGTACACTCCGCCTACAGAATCTGAGTGCTCGCCGTGGATTCCCCTAATCTGCAGGTTCATGTTCTCACAGATTTCCTGAAATTTGTTTTCTGCGTCAGCATTCAGTACAATGGTAAGACCCCAAGAGCTCTCTGTATATGTCAGACACCTTTGCCCATGGGTGCCGTGCCAGCACCAATCCGCTTCCATTATAGTATGAAATTCATTATTATGGCACCAGTACCACAAGGTAGGGGGTACCCTAAAAGGTACCGCCACAGGGGCTGAAGGTAGGGGTAACACGTGGTACCACCACAGCGCCCGAACGGGGGTAATGGTACCAATACGGTACTATATGGTACGCCGGCGTACATGGGTGGGGCCATCGGATGGCAAATCTCATCACCGACCTACGGTTTACCTCAAAACGACCTATGACCCCAACCAGACTTTTCCGGCCCATGTATGTACATAAATCTTAGGCCAGCCCCCGATCGGGGACACTCCCCTGAGACGACTTTTTCAAGCCCCCTTCGATTTTTCTGGCAACTAACTTAATAGCTAATTTTTGAGATTTTTTATAATTTCAGACGCTAAAATTGCAAAAATTACCTGTAAAACCATACATGGCCTGGGAGTTTACCCCCTCGCCGGCCAAAACAATCCCCCTCGGTCGGCCATACCCTCTCGTGGTAGGCGCGGCACCCCCGACCCCCTCCAAAAATTTTGGTTGACGACCGTTTTTGGGTCAAACCCCCCTCAACGGTCCATACCCCCTCGCCGACATATACACCCTCCAAAATTTTGGCGACCCTTTTTGGAAAAGAAATTTTATACTCTCTTTACCCCCGCTGAAAAACCACATACCCCCCGGATGTTTTCAGGCGATTTTTGAGCGTTTTTGAGTGCCCAACCCGCTCCCTAGAATTTGGGCTCAACCCCCGGCCAGCGCCAGACCCCAACCTCCCTCCACATCGGCGGGTGACCTGTTACAAGTATGATTCTGTTACATGTATTGAAATGATTACATCAGCTCCGTCCTGTATTTGCATTCTCATTGTTTATTTCATTGTGTTCTGTTCTAGTAAAGTTCTCTCGTTTCAGTATGTCGCATGGTACTGGTACCAATTACAGGGTGTCGATCAAGGCCCTATTGGTTACTGTAAAATAGGACAGAAATTTCTGCCTGTACAACATACCTTAAAGTCTTTGCGGGCAGAAACCTTAGGTAGTTTGATGTGGACAGAAGCGCGGACGGTGCTTCCGAGATTGGTGGGACAGAAAGTGAGCCAGCCCAGTCGGTCGTCCCGAGTGAATGGCACTCTCTTCTCGATTGCCTGCAATCACAACCGCAGCCTAGGTACCTATATGCCAATTCTAATCATTTTGCTTCTTCAAATAGTACATCGCATTTAGCGCAATTGAAACGCGTCACGAGAAGTAAAAAATAGCGGACAGTACCTTGACAGCGCGCACCAATCTGTCGAGTACTTGGCCTACGTTGCCGCCCTTCTGCATACTAATGATGCGCATGTGGTCTTCCTCGTTCACCCACACCAAGAAGGTCTTCTCGTTGTTGTGGTAGATGCCCCTTCCTTTCGGCCAATAGCGAGACGCTCCCGCTGCCTACAATCACTGGTACGTGCCATCTCTCCCTCCAATTAACAAAATTGCTGCTTACCTGCAAATGCCGATCTCCCTCTTTAAACAGAAAATGGTCTTTGATCAGCTGATTCTGGGTCTCTTTCGACATTCCCGTCAACGGATAGTAGGTTCCCTGCAGGTCAGGGTCGCTGACCTTGCCCAGAGCGTTCTTAATCTTCCTTTCCATCACCAAATAATCGTCATCGCTCAAAAGAGGATTGAACGGAAATCCCTAAAGTTGCGCTTGGTTTACTTTACTTTGTCTGGGTACGGCTACTAATGATCTGGAACAGCAGCAAAAGGAAATAGTAAAAATCATTGAATGAACAGAATTTCTGTCACTGAAAAACAACTGTTGAGTATTTCACAACCGTCTCAGCAGAAAACTTGAGCATTAGGATTAGATGTCAGATCGGCCATAAAGATAGCCACAGTTGTTAGGATCAAAATTTTAAAAACTATTTAAAAAATGCTTTTTTTCAAGACTCAAAAGCATTTTTTTAAATGAATATGCAAATTAAGTCCATCTTTATGATAAATAACAATAATCATCATCCGTTTATAGGATAAAAAACCGTACTACCGACCTCCACAGTCCTCCCGCAGCGAATCCTAGTAGAGACGATGTATGTTCGGTCTGGATCGAGATCAGGCAGCTGATCTGTTTTGTCTTCTCCCAAATCCACAGGCGGCTGTTTATTTTTGGGGCCGAATCCGTGGTAGTCGTTAATTACCGGGTCGAACAGATCCCTGTAGAGTTTGTATGACTCGGGGTCCGGTGCATAGACGCCCACCGATGCGTCCAAATTTGCAACACCTAACAACAGTGTTTTTTGCTTGGTTGAAGAATTGGGAACGTGTCGCCAGCAACATCTGCTGGCTCAGTTGGACGATGCCAAGAAGTCACAAAGAACTCCTTGGAGACTGCTTAGTGAGTCAATTGCACAATCTTCTCTTAATTAAAATGGCTCCAAAATCTATACAAAAAGCTCAACTGATCTGACCCAGTGCCGGCTGATATCTTGACAAGACGCCTCAAGCGTTGGCTAATCTTCACTGGCAAGACGCAAACTATTTCCCGACAGTTACCCTAGAATGAATACCAGCTAAGCTACTACTAGTCGGAACAAATCTGGAAGCTAACTTCTATTTGTTTTTATGTCTAAGTCGTCCGCATGCATACCCAGACCGATTTCTCTGGCTCATGCATGGCTAAGAGGTCTAATTTGATTATTGATTTAAAAGAACACCACTAAACCGAAACTAGCAAACCAATAAAAATCAAGGCTTTACTTAGCATAGATTGCTACGGGTTTCAGTCTTGCACTTCTAGAATTCGACTTAGATAATTACGTAAATACAAGTATCTTAGTCTTGCTTTTTACGAGCTATGGTGACGGTACCATAAGGCATAGGGGTACCACACGGTACCCGTACACTTACGGTCATACATGTAACAAGCCATCCGCCGAAAGGGAGAGGGGGATTGGCGAGTCTGGCGCCGGCAGGGGATCTGAGCTCAAATTCTAGGGAGGTGGTTGGGCACAAAAACGCTCAAAAATCGCAAAAAAAGCAATTTTTCGGATAAAAATCGCCAATTTAGCACGAATACAGCGAAAAAGTGCTACTTTACAGCCGATTTTAGCAATTTTAGTGTCTAAAATTCTAAAAAATTGCTTAAAAAATTACTTGATCTGGAAAAATCTGGAGGGGGCGGAAAAATCTCTCGGGGGGGGGGGGTCCGCGATCGGGGGGGCTGGCCTAAGTCGGGTGGGGGCAGACACCGCACCCCTGTTACATGTATGCAGAAGAACACAGTTTTGTACTAAGTTTTGCTTCATCTTCCCTTTACTCATGATACTCTAAAGAATGAATTAATGAGTAACCACCATGAGAACAATAGCTGTGTGCTTATTTTGAGATCATTATCTACCTTGACGACTAGGCGCCACACATGATCGGTGTGAGTCCGTAGCTCAGTGCTCAGTGGTAGTTGTCCCCGTTTCCGTTTGTCCCAACACATGCGTGGTTGCTACTGTAGCCTAGGTGCAACGGCAGCTCCAGTCCGTTCCCATTTACCTACTACCCATCCCCGCTTTCGGTGGTCGGGACTGGGCTTTGTGCTAACTACTAAACTCTTTGTTACAAGAACTTGTCCCGCCGAGTGAATGAACGTACGTAAGGCCCATTTCACGCGCACAGTGGCTTTGCAGCCTAAACCACTACACCAACGGTGCCAGTTATTTTCAGATACTTTCCAGACTTTAGAATTGTTTTCAGAACTCTAAAGATACTGAGTGACATTCCAAACAATAAAACTGTGATAATGTGTAATGGAGCAAACTACCTGAGCGAATGACATCCCACAAGGAAGCTCCAAGCGTAGTGCGTTTCCACTGCAGTTTCTCAGCCACTCGCTTGGTGAGATGTTTCTTCAACAACGAGTTACAACCCTCCGCCTCTTGCAGTTTCTGCCATCCGTCCATAATTCTCGTTCGAGCAAACACGTCGGGTGGAGAGGGCACGTTGAAGAAATCCAGCCATGCCTCGCGGTGCTAAACAGAAATTACTCTTCTACAATACACATCAATGAGACACTAAAACCAGTCTAAAAACTTACATGAGGGTAAACCCAGGTGCCGATAAAAAGCCCAACCACAGAAGAACCGCCAACGGCCAAGATGATTTTCTTCGTCAGTGGAATCGACCGCAAAGCTGAGGCCATTTCTATTACATGAAACAAAGATAGTATGCCAGAGAAGCACATCATAAAGTGTATTACGTAACTGGTTGCGAATGTTAGCAAATAAACGCACACATGACAGACAGCTACAAAGTTCCCTTTACGACCGAGACCATACCCTCTCATCACCAGTCGACTGTACCGATTTCACAGTCAGACACTTAACGCCGTTTATGGTACCGACACCACATAAGGTGCCGGTACCATATATGGTACCGGTACCTATGTAGGATAGTGGTACCGTCACCACATATGGTACCCCACGTTCGGGGCCTGTGGTGGTACCATGTAAGGTACCGGAACTATATATGGTACCCCCACGTTAGCGGCCTGTGGTGGTACCATTATGGTACCCCTACCTTCGCAGTGGTACCGGTACCATATACACCCATCGCCACGGGTAGGGGTACCATAATATGGTACCACCACAGTCGCCGAACGTGGGGGCACCATATATGGTACCGGCACCTTATATGGCGTCGGTACCACAAACGCGTTAAGTGCCAGACAGTTTCAGATTATATAGCATCTTCGTATGACTCTACCCTACGCTTCAAGTAATATAACTACCAAACGACTGAAGAGCGGTTACTGGTTAGAAGAAACAATACAATGATTATACACACTAGACGGATGGGTCATATCTTTCACTACTTAAAAAACCGTATGCAAATTCAGCAGTCGGAAATCCTTGAAGCACAGCGTAGTACTGAACCACCCGACAAGACAAAAAGTAGCAAGAAGGACACAACCTCTGAAATACTAAGTGAAATCGAAACAAGCCCAATTTCATCAAATCAATTTTTAAAACAATATACAGAGCGACAACAAGCCAATCAGATAAATCCACATTCACTTCTTGACAAAGTTCGAATCCATGGATCCGTAGTGTCGTTGGACAGAATGAATTTTGCGTTTTATTCTCTCTTCCACAGAGCCCGTGGCAGCTGCATCGGACAGCATCGGTCGCACAAAGTTGGCGCCTTGCTTTCGCTTCTCTTCCTCGTCCTCTCGTCTCTCGCGTTTCGAAATCTTTTCCAGCGTTTCGCTGCGCTGCTCGTCTCTCCACTTGGCGTTCTGCTGCATCTCTCTCAAACGCGCCTCTTTCTCCTCCTCAGTCAGTTTGCGTTTAGGCGCCTTGGGTAGCGGAGGGGGCTTGCACTTAGAAATAGGAGGCGCAGAGGTGCGTGGCGGAGTTTCAGCTCTCTCCGCTTTCTGTTCGGTAGGTTTGTTGCCCACTTTCACCAGCCCATAGCCGGAAAACTTTCTGCGACGCCGTTCGCTATCAGAGTCGGAGTCAGCAGGCGATCGAGCCTTCTGAGACTCTGACCCGTTCTTGAATCGGTAGGAACCCGGAGGCGAGCGACTTCTTTTGACAGGTCTCTGATGAATCGGAGACCGCCGACGCGATCTGAAATCGTCTCTCGACCGCTCCGAGCTGCGACGTCTGGCTCGATTCCTGCCTTCTTCTCGAGAATGTGGTCTGCGATGTTGCCTGGGTTCATCCTCAGACGACGACGATCTTCTATGTCGTTTCTTCTTACTTTTCTTCTCTTTCTTCTGTACCAGATGTTTCATCTTCTTCTCCATTGCTGACATGACAATTTTCTGCAGTTTCTTCATGCGCATCGGGTTATCGACGATTTCCCTGCGCAGCTTTTCCTCCTTGACTTTTATGGCCACCAGAGGGTCTTCTTTGCGAATCGTTTCCAAGTCGAGAAGCGTGGAGCCCCCTGGTTTGCTGGTTGTGGTGCGGCTGTGCACGGCAGCTTCCACGCCCATCACCGGCTCGTTGCGAGTTTCTTTAGAGAACAGCTCGTAGTTTTTGTCCAGCTTCCGACCGGTCAAATATGCTTCTCTGTCAAACAGGGCAGAAGCACCTTCGTACATCCACTTCATGTTGTCTTCCTCGTCCTTTTTATCCGATTCCGATTCCATTTCAGAGATTTTCTATTTTCGAACGCAACACAAATAAAAAGCACAACTCCAAGCTACTCTCTCAAAGTCAAAAAAGGTGCAGTGCATGTACTACCGTTCGCTCCAAACCGCGTCCGCGTCGTGCTAAGTAAGTACATGGACACTAGCCCCCTTGCGGGGCCCCAACTAACACAATCATACATAGGCCGTAGAGGCAGACATGGGCAAAGGGGGGGGCGGGGGGGGGGTGGGCCCCCCCTCAGGCTCTGACCTACCCCCCCTCAGCCGGCCGCTACCCCCCCTCAGGAATTTTTTGGAAGAATTTTGTATAGAAAATTATGATAAAAATATGTCTGGATTAGGTGTAAATGAGCTCAGAATAGCTTATTTCAGCTTATTTTAACCAAAAATAAGCCAAAAAACCTTGATTTTAGCCAAAAATCGGACTTTTTGGCTTACCCCCCCCACCGCCCCCCCTCAACCGCTCCAACCCCCCCCTCAGCCCCCCCTCAGGAATTGAAAATTCTACACCCCCTCAGCCGAAATGCTAGCCCATGTCTGCGTAGAGGTCCGGGGGAGTTGCCGCCTCCCCAACTTGGGCTCGACGCCACCCACCCATCTGAAGCCGACCTTTGTTGCTGGACCTACCCACCAAAATTGCCGCGACCCCTAAATTTGTAGGCGCACCCCCAAATTGCACGGCCCATGCATGAAGACAATTGGCTTAGAGGCGAAGTTTGTGCACAAAAATATCAATTTGTATTTCGAGCGGAATATCCAGTAAAACAGAGCAAACAAAACTTAAACAGTTAATCTATTCAGTAGTTCTTGTATTGGTAGGGCGTTTGGCATCACTGCGCGTGCTGGTTCTGGTCACAGAGGAAGGAGAAGGCGTTCTGGAGGCCGCCGGCGAAGCGGTCGGCGGTCGTAGGTTGCTAATGCTAATAGTAGACCGTTTGGGTAGCGCATAGTAACTGGGCGAATCTGCCTGTTGAGTAGTCTCTGACCAAGCTGCCGTAATAGTAGATTTTGTCGACACAACCACGGCGATTGGATGGCGGCGGGCGGCCACGGCCAAATACAACTTGGGACTGTCGGACACGCGGCAACAGAAACAATAGACCGTAACGCAGACTGAGAGCAGCACTGCCAACAGCACCGACACTATGATCAGAGCCAATTGCCAATGTCTAAACAGTATCACTCTTGATTTTGTTTTTGAAAGCAGTGCAAGCCAACGTTTCTTAAGCACAAGATACTTTCTAAATCCGTTTTAAAGGTTAATTCTTTTCAGGAATTCTCTCTTCAAAATTTGAGACTCCAAAGCAAAATCCTGTTTGGCACGCCACTTACTCGTTCGCCTATGTAATATTGTTGACTCTGAGAAGCGCTGACAAGCAAACTCGCAAATGCATCGCGACTAACTAAATCTCAAACACTTCCATCTTAGGAGTTGATGTCTAAATAGGTTTTGTCGCCGGCCGGAGTACTCTCGATGATAAAAATGAAGCTGAAAGTAAACTTACAATAGTGGACAACAGTACGGTAACCTTTCTGTCGAATGTGGATTATAGCAGTAACTGGAACATAGGCTACGACACTCTTGCAAGTCTTCATAACACGAAGAAGTGTAGACTACAGCTGAAATAATAGAAGTATGGTATTTACAGTACTAACTACCTGTACAGGGAGGAGACCAAGAAGAAACTTTTTAATGGGATCTATTGGTTGAACGAACGTGACGATGACCAGATATGACACGTACTTAGTAAAGGAATCATAACGAACAACACAAAACCAGTAAAAAACATCATTTACAAATGCACGTAAGTGCTAAATTTAAATCTTTTAGGAGGCCCGTCTGGTGCAGGTAATGTACTGTACGTTTACGTCAAGCTCTGAAATGCGACCAGACCATGCAGTCCGTTCTTCGAATCAGTACCGCTTTTAGTTTTTAGCAGAAAATTCGGAAACCCGAATCCATATTATCGCAAAACATACCAACTAACCTCGGTAATATGGATTCGGACCCCCGGACCCCCGGACCCCCACCGAATTCGGACCCCCAGCCTTGGTACGGAAAAATGGTTCTTAAGATTCGGAACCCCACCTCGGCCGTAGTTTAAATTTCACGAAAGTTTATTTCCAAAATTTTGGGGCACATTTCGGTTTCGGTATGCGGACCATTCCCCCCATCCGCCGACCACCCTAACTTTTGGCCTCAATTTCAAGCTGGTATTCAACTTTCTTCCGGTGCCAATTTTCACTTTATTTTTTCTATTTTAGTGTATGATCTCTGCTGTTCTTCCGGTACCAATTTTCACTATATTTCTTCTATTTTGGTGTATGATCTCTGCTGTTCTTCCGGTACCAATTTTCACTATATTTCTTCTATTTTAGTGTATGATCTCTGCTGTTCTTCCGGTACCAATTTTCACTATATTTCTTCTATTTTAGTGTATGATCTCTGCTGTTCTTCCGGTACCAATTTTCACTATATTTCTTCTATTTTGGTGTATGATCTCTGCTGTTCTTCCGGTACCGATTTTCACTTTACTTCTATTTTAGTGTATGATCTGTGTTAGTGCGTCTGCGTCTGGTCGCAAATTCTCTCTGGTAGATTGGAGTGCTGACGCAACTCTGTTCGGGCACTTTATACTTGATTCGATATTGTCATATGGTGTGTATTACATTTTTCCTTGTGTAGCGTAAGTACGATAAATCTTTTTAAATACTTCGTTATTATTGGGTCTACATGCGCGCGTGCTACTGTTGCTAAGTAAATTTATTTGAAATATGATTTAATTATAATTTACTTGTACTAGTAAATTTCTAAAAAGATTAATTGAAATTATGCTTATAATTTACTTAAGGCAAAAATTCACTTTTAATATAATTGAAATTATAATTTACTTACCAAATAATTTACCTGGATTAGTAAATTTCTAAAAAGTACAATTAAAATTATAATTACAATTTACTTAGCAACAGTAGCGCGGACGAATATACTACTGTACTGTGGAACCAACGTTATGCTCCTTTCGAGCGAAAGAGATACAATGTAGTCTCGGTTAATGTGTTCAACAACGGCATTTCAATTCCCCGATACTATCAGGGTTCGTGCCGGTCAGGGGATTAAAATTTGTCAGGGGATTTTGGGACTTATCAGCGGAAATTGCTGGCGTCACTACATAAAGACATGCATTCAGTAGGTTGTAGAAGCAGCAATGAAAGTGCATGTAATTCAGTCAATATCAGTGCGTTTTAGATAGTGTTGTTACAATACCAAAATTTCGGTTTGACTATGACTATGACTACCGCCCGTTTGAGTACAATACCAGAGTAGTCAAATTTGACTATATCGTAGTCAAACCATTTGACTACTATGACCACTGGTTTGACTACTTTGACTACTTTTTGAAACAGAGCCAAATTGAAATTTTCGGCGATTTGTAAGCTTCAGTCACCTAAAATGATTGCGATTGCACTCATAAATCCTTTACTTCGAATTAAACTGTGCAAAATTGAGGGCATGAGTGCATCATTGTTTTTCTATTGAAATTTTCGAAAAATAGCCGCAAAACTAGAACAAAACGCCTTTTGCATGTCAAACCATGAGCATTGTTGAGTTCTCTCAACTCATGTTCTTCTTTGCTGCGCAAAACATGTTTTAGAGATGTATTTTACTGTTCGTACAGTATGTCATATACAGTGGCGTACACAGGATTTTGCAAAGGGGAGTGTGTAAAATTTTGCAGTTGCCTGGTTGGGCCGCTGCCCAACAACAACAAGGGCGAGTAAATTTCGCAAAATTAGCCTTCAAAAACGTGTTTATAAAGCATTCTGAGCGTAAAAGTAACACAAATTACAAGTTTTAGTAGTTTAAAGTGGCCTGGTTGGACTTCTGCCCGATCAGGGCGAGAAATTTATGAAAATTTAGCCTTCGAAAACGCATTTAAAAGGTATTTTGAGCATAAAATAGACAGTTTTGTCTAATTTTTCCTCCCTACCTACACTGCAAAGGGGGTGTACACATCCTACACCCCTGGGTACGCCACTGGCCATATACATAGGTATGTACCCCACCTCACGGAAAAACTTGCATCAATTAGAGATTCATTGACTGACACCTTTCATTGCTTCAAAACTTTTTGAAAACAGGGTGTTTGGTTCTGGTGTTCTAAAGTTCTTTGAAGAGTGACAAGTTTGCAAAGTATTTTGTTGCGAACAGCAAAAAAAAGCGGTAAAATGCCGGTGAAAACCCTGCTGCTTTTAACAAAATGTAGTCATAGTCAAACGGTTTGACTACCTGGTCTTCGTTTGACTACGTATTTATGGTAAGGAAGGTAGTCAAACTTTGACTTTGACTACCTGCCCGTTTGACTGCGATATCACAAAAGTATTAACTATGACTTTGACTTTGACTAGTAGTCATAACAACACTAGTATTAGAAGGGTAATTTTTCAAAAATTTTCTCGCCCCGGTTGAACGGCCCAACCGAACCTCTTTAAATCTACCAAAACTGTTAGTTGTATGCTCAGAGTGCCTTTCAAACGCAATTTTCAATATTTCCTCGCATCTGGTTGGGCAGGCAAAATCGGGGGAATGTCAGGGGATTTTGGATCACCAGATTGGCATGACCTATGATGAGTTTTAGATTCATATATACAGTAGTAGCTCCCTCGCTAGCAAAGATTTCTAGCACAATTCTTATTCAGATTTGATGTACTTTCAGTGGAGCTCAGCGACAGCGTGAAGAAGTCTGTTTTTTTTGCTCTCCTACCTGCCGTATGGTATTTCTCATTATATTTTAATTATTTTTATCTGAGAAATACTTTGTTGTGCTCTATTTTTTGCAAGTTTCTCTGTTTACTGCAATGCTCAATGTTGACCTTCCGCTTTAACTGTTATGCAGCTTTTTTACTCACCACCAAGTCAAGCATTTTTGACAATTTCGTTTATCTGATGCTTAATTTATTTCTATGACGTGCAGTTTGCTGGGAAATACGTTACGCAAAGTCATCACATAATGATCATATACGAACGAATTTACAGCGTTACAGTAATTGATAAAATCAGAGCTTAAAGAAACCGATTGCCGGCTCAATCCTACCTGGCAAGGCAAACTGCCTTATTAAATTTCACCCTAAAGGGTGATCCTAACTCTGAACCTGCACCCATCTAAGCCTGAACCTAAGCATCAGCTTGAAACTGAGGCCTAAAGTTAGGGTGGTCGGCGGATGGGGGGAATGGTCCGCGTACCGACGTGTCAAAATGTGCCCCGAAATTTGCAAACAAAATTTCGGGAATTTTAAACTACGGTCCCGGGGTGGGGTTCCGAATCCACAAACCGTTGTTTCCGTACCAGGCTGGGGGTCCGAATTCGGTGGGGGTCCGGGGGGTCCGGGGGTCCGAATCCATATTACCCTAACCTCAACCATTTGGGCGCAAGGTAAATGTATGCAGAATCTGACCTGACTGACATGACCAAATACTCTCCTTGCAACTGACCGAACATTTTGCTAGTCACTTATACACATTTCCAGACCTCTCTGTCTGATCGATCGATCTGCGTACATCGTACAACCGTCTACGAAGTGTCTGTGCGTAGCTGTCTTTATTATCGATTGATTGATTGCGTGGCGTCGTTTCGCTTGCTTTGTGCTGATTAGGAAAATCCTTTTAATCAGTGGATATCGGTCAAACTCGACTGCAGACATGCCAAAGATGCTGAGTCCAACTGCCAAACGTAGCAGAAGGTCTGCCTCCGCCGGTAAAATGCCAAGAACGGCACTCAAAACCGAAGAAACTTTTGGTGAGCGCAGCGTGCACGCGGCGGCCATCTTGCTTTGCTAAGCGTAGCGCTACCACCGACTGGCGCACCGAGTCGATAACGAAACGAGGCAGAGTTGCACGCATTTATGGTTATGCAAACGTCGCTTTTGACCCTTGTTTGTTATTCGCGAAGTTCATTCGTGGTACATGCATGGGACCGGTTCCGGGTCTTACGCCAAATTCCATTGATCCACGGGATCCAGTGCTGCCAATTAATTACCTAATTGTCGAAAGTTGGACTTCTTTGCCAAAAAAACGGGCACAAATTGCCACCAGTTTAGGCTTAAAATGCAGCTTGTGATAACTAACTGATTTTTTAGCAATCAATTTAGTACATAATTAGTTTTTTAAGATATTAATAAACGATACGAAAAAGCCGCCCGGAAGTTTTCAGAAAAGCTCTATTAATTCATCATACGTATATGCGTAGGCAGAAACAAAAAGTAGTAGCGCAATGGTTACTTTTTGTCGCTACTTGTAAAATGCAGGCGCCAGTAAGCATGATCATGAAATTCAGCCGACTGAGTACTTTTCTCCATCATTCTAGCCATACATGTAACAGCTCCGGGCCGACCAGGGGGGAGGGGGTAAGGGGGGGTTTTCCTCAGGTGGGGGGTCGAGGGGGGTTTCCCCCAGAGGGGGGGTCCAAAATTTAAAAAAGCTCCAAAACGCTTGGAGATGCGTTTTTAGCACGTTTTTTCCAGTAAGGAGGCTAAAAATCGCTATTTTAAGGTGCCAAATAGCGTTTCAGAGTTAAAAATAAGCAAAAAATTACAAGTTTTAGTAGTTTGAAGTGGCCTGGTTGGGCTTCTGCCCGACCAGGGCGAGAAAATTTTGAAAATTTAGCATTCAAAAACGCATTTAAAAGGCATTCTGAGCGATTTCTGAGCCACTTTGTTAGTACTGGAGCCACTACTGGTACTTGTATTTTTGGGTCGGGGGGGGGGTCCCTTAACTTGCTCGGGGGGGGGGGGTGAGGGGGGGTTTGGCCTTTTCAGCAGGGGGTAACCCCCCAAACCCCCTAGTACATCTATGATTCTAGCTTTATGGCAGTAAACAATGTCATTTCGACATGTCTACCAGGAAATTTTTAACAAGGAAAATGACCGCATAAAAAGGTAGCAGAAAGGCCACTGAAATATGAGGGCTTGCGCTATTGTATAGTTTTATCGTTGGCGGAACCGACAAGTCGCTCTATTGCGTTAAAAGAAAACGTGCGTAGATGGATACCAACGCACCCAAGAGTAGTCGAAAGTAGGACTTGAGCATTTCAGAAGATGCGGAATCCTTGCCAGTCATGGAAGAGCAGGAGGCGATCGAGTCACTCATGCGCGACGTTGAGGAAGAGGAGGACATTTCTGTCTCTGACGACCAGCCAGCCAGCACCACCGTTCAGCAAGCGGCCATTCAGCTGGTTGAGCCGCAGGGAGAAGAGGTGGTGGAGGAGGAGGAAGAAGAAGAAGAAGCAAGGGAAAGTCCGGTAGAAGAGTCTCCAGTTGCTATGTCGGCCTTCGAAGAGGAGGAGAGAATAGCCGAACTGACTGAGAGTCTGCCGCTGGGCGTTCGCATTTTCTCTCTCAAGCCGGTGCTTGTTATGATTGAGGCGGCTCGCATTTTCGAGTACGAAACCAGACGCAAAAATTTTGAAGAGCGGGTTTGTTCGGTCAAACCGGACGGCTGTCCTGACGGCGTTCGAAGCGCCACTTTTTTGGTCGACCTGACAATGGTCGATTCGAAGAATATCTCCAAGGATAAGTATGGACCGTGGGGAAATTCGTCCGGACACAAAGGCTACTTCAGAGTCAATTCAAATAATGGAAATGTATTGAAAGTGACTGAGAACGATAAGTAATAGTCATCTTAGTTTGAAACGGATTTTCTGAAGTTTCGTTATTGCAGGTACGACGTTCACATTCAGCGGTTGAAGTGGCTGCACCGCGACGCAGCTCAGAGTTTCTCCAAAGTGCTCTACCGGGCCATGGACGAGCATGGCAGAGAGCAGTGGGCCTTGATCAGCTATGAGTGGAGGTGCGAACCGTTCCCCTTTACGCCCAGACCGCACGGCAACTACATGGGCGCCTCTTTCAAGCACATCTCCAGGATAGGACGCGCACCGAAACTTGAAAAACGTGTGTTTCTCTGCTGTTTGGCCGGCATAGCTAGAAAGGCCAACCCCCTCACCCCCACCCCGAGTGAAGTTTAGGGACCCCTCACCCGACCCAAAAATGCAAGTACTAGTAGCAGCTCCAGTACTAACAAACTGGCTCAGAAATATCAAATTTTTTAGCTTAAAATTCGCTTTAAAAGCCTTTGGAAATCTAATTTGCCGTTTTCACTGCTGATGTTTAAGAGAAATCGGTGTTTTTGGAAGCCTTTTTTATCGTCTTTTTTGCCTCCTCACTGAGAAAAGAAAAACGCGCTAAAAACGCGTTTCCAGGCGTTTTGGAGCTTTTTGAGAGTTTGATCCCCCTCTGCAGTGGCGTATCCAGGATTTTGGAAAGGGGGGTGTAAAATTTTGAAAGTGCCTGGTTGGGCCGCTGCCCGACCAGGGCGAGAAAATTTTGAAGATTTAGCCTTCAAAAACGCATTTAGAAGGCATTCTGAGCACAAATTAGACAGTTTTAGTACATAATTCATTAGTTTCTTATATTTTTGACAGACTTTTTCTTCCTACCTCCACCGCAAAGGGGGGTGTACACACCCTACACCCCCTGGATACGCCACTGCCCCTCTGGGCGAACACCTCTCGACCCCCACCTGACGAAAAAACCCACGTCCCCCTGGTCGGCCGGGACCTGTTACATGTTTAATGGCCGAGTTATCATACACGGGCTGAAGGCGGATTTCTTTAGGTTAGGTGCACTTTCCTCTAAAAAACAACCGAGCAATCGAACTTACTGAGCTTTCTTACTGAAGCAATCGTGCCTAAATTTGAAGGACCGATACACAAATTCTTGAAAGATTGCTGAAATTTTTGTTATGATACTGTCTCTGCTTGCTTTAGTTTCTGAGATACTTGCCTCTTATGTCTTAAACTCAAAATAGAGATTTTGGCAATGAACAAGAGCGACTTATATTATTCCGTTGCACTTCATAATAAAACAGATTCCTACTGCTGAGGGCAAACCAGCCTTTACAGGTGGGTCTTGAAATCAGAGTTTAGTCGGCGAGTGGAGTTACCTTCTACGAAAATCAGACGTGTAAACCGGGTTAGGCCATGTCTGGACAACATACTATTGTTTTGTAGTCTCGAACGTGGCCAAAGATCAGAGTTCGTTGTACCCGGACGATCTGGACTCCCTGGCCGAGTTCAACGAGCAGATGCCGCCAGGCGTGGTGATCTACTCTACCAAGGTGGTGCGAGGGATGACCGAGGCAGCCACGATAACCCAGTTCATGGCCCCTGAGCATCCGGAGCGCATTTGCAACGTGCGTCCCGGCTTCTGTCCGGGAGGAACGCCGGCTGCCACCTTCGTTGTGGACTTGAACGCGCTGGCCAACCCTCGCGATATCTCGTGCGACCGGTACGGCAAGTGGGGCAATTCGTCGGGCCACAAGGCCTTCTTCAAAGTGGACAGACACGAGCGCACAGTGACTAAGGTGGACCCGGTGCTGGAGCCGTACGATGTGGTGCTGCAACGACTCAAGTACCTGCACCCAGACGCAAATCGCGAGTTCAGTCGCGCTCTCTACTGGCAGATGGACCAGCAGGGGAGGCCGGGCTACGGTATCATCACTTACGAGTGGTACTGCGACCCGTTCGAGTTCGAGCCGTCGCCGCATGGCAATTCTGTGCACAAAGCTGGACCCTACATACGCACTGCACCCAGTGTCATCGACAGCGTCAGACAGGCCGTCACTCAACTGAAGCCCAATGAAGCTTATGAAGCAGTTGTGGCTCAGGTGTGATAACCATTCGCATAATTCACCCCTCTCCCCAGGGCCATTATTCCGCGTGTTCCTGGGAAGCAATTTTTAGCTCGAAACTGCGATTTTTTTAGTTTCGAGTGATTTTCAGAGCCTGTCTTACAGGTAATACCAGGGAGGTTTTGTATCTGTAATTTTTAAAAGCTACAAAAGATCGTGCCAAAAATTGCGTCTCGAAAAATAATAATTGGATGGAGAGGTGCATAAATTGTCCGGTCTGGTTGTGGTCGGTGGGGTGAGGCAGACTCCTGTTACATGTTACAGGGTTCGTGCGGGACCTGGAAACTCAGGGAGTCATGGAAAAGTCAGGGAATTTAAAAAAGGTCAGGGAAAAGTCAGGGAATTTGATGTCTGGTCAGGGAAAAATTTGATAGCAGCAGAAACAT
>JASANB010007071.1:0-22723 GCA_030248155.1 Sabatieria punctata
GCTTGTAGAAGTACGAAAAGCATTCTTTCAATCAATTCTTTCAATCTGTTTTTATCAGACTTACCGCAAAACTTAGTTAGTATATACTAATATTAATAATAAAATTTTATTTAAAAAAAGAAATTTAGAAAAATTTGAAAACGAACTCCTACGCATCAATTTGCTGGATAATTGGGTGTTATGTACAGTACGTGCACATGTCGTATATCAGCAAAGTTTATGGAATCGAATCAAGCAAAGCAAAGAAGGAATAACTGTGCAAGAAAAAATATTTTACCTGCTTGGAATGCAAACCGTAGGCTTCAAGCAACTACTATTTGGACTGCGCGTGTATATTTGTTAATATCTACAGTGTAGATTAACAGAGCAACGAACTACACTACTTTATACGTACTAGATGCAGACAGCACGTAGGTGGTACTGTTGCCGCTCTGTAGCTATACGACTTTCTAGCAGTGTCAGTCATAAAAGGGGCACTCTCAGCTTTGGAACTCTATTAGTGCACGCAGATACCGGCTCTCAGATACAGTAAAGCTGACAATCGGATTACTGTCTACGAAAACCTTGTAGGGCAGAAGTTGAGGTCGGTCGGTACTTCAGTTCGGTGAGCGGGTGAGACCAACCAAGCAGAGAAATAGGTCCGTAGTTTGCTGAGTCATCAGGCGGACCAGCTTTAAAACCTGACACTACGACAGCTTCCTTCCATACCTCAGGAAACACTCCAGCACTGAGGCACTGATTTTAAATTTGGAAAAGCAGATCTTTGACTACAGGCAACACCAGTTGGACCACAAAGCCGTTTACATGTTTACCATCTTTGAACAAGGACAACAAAAAAAGTGCAGTAAAGAAATTATAGTAGAACAAACCAGCCCTTCAACGTAACAGCCACTAAACAGCACTGGGATAGCTTACTGTGTGACTAACAGCATTCACAAGTTTGTATGAACAACCCGCATTCGCCAACAACAATTCAACGCATACTGTAGAGTCAAAAACTACAAGGGCAGCAAAGTGCAAAAGAAAAGCTAATAAAAGTCAGTCATACGTATCTACCCCCAAATGGTCCCAGAGATGATGTTGATGAACAGGTGTCAAAGCCCGTCTGACCTCAGGAGGTATGTCCAGTAGACTGGCAGTGAAGTACGGGTAGCGCTTTGTCACGCATTCGAATCGAGCATGGACCAGCCGCACTTGCTGCAGACTGTACGAGTACTTGCCAATTCCGGGAATCCACACTCGTTCCTTGTGGGCAACAGCTATGTCTTCCGGTGCAATGAATTGAGTGCGAGGAAAAGGATTCTACAACGTAATTTTAACATGGCAAACAGAACACAACAAGAGTACGAAGTAGTGAAAACAGTTTTTTCCTAGATTTCATATTTTGTGTTCGTCGGTTTGCGGTCCACTATTGTGAACGTGCTGTTAAGCCACACATTCAGCTGAATTCAACAGCATACTTGACAGATCCAGCAAATACGGCAATCGCTTCGCTTGAAAAAGTCCTGTGTTAGCTTGAGCTCAAATCGATTGTCGTTGTGGTAGGGTTGGGTGTAAATCGGAGGCTTAGGTGGCCCAATCAGCTCAGCTCTCTCCTGATTCGATGGCACTCTCACAGAACCATCAGCCACTGGCTGTGGCATTGGATTTCTGACTGGAAACGAAGGTCGAGTAGCCGCAGAAACAAGCTGGGTAGCCGTTCCTGGCAAATTACGCAGCACTGTTTTCGGGCCAGCTCTTGTTGAAGCTGCAGCTCCTAAAATAAACACTGTCATAACGAAAGACCTATGTACGTACGTATCATACATGGGCCGGGGGCCAGAGTGGGGTATACCTCCCCCTTCGGTCGGCCATACCCCTTCTCCGAAAAATGTGTCGCTTTTCTAGGGCAAAATCGGCGCGATTTTTGGGCTTTTTTGGTACCCCCAAGACGACCCTCAGACACCCCTCCAATTTTTGTAGTTTCTGAATAACACCTGACCTCTGCGTCTATTTACACCATGAGGCTTAGAACCGGCACTGGTAGATACACGCGCTTCAATCATCTCCGTCAGAGTAGGCGTCCTGTAAGATGCAGCCACGAAGGCCATGTAACTTTTCCGTTCACTGACGAAGTCAGCGACTGCTAGAGTGTGCTCGCAAATAATCTTCGTCTGTTGAAAGCTTCTACACGCACCTCTCCCGTAACTCTTTCCAGCTTCGTGCTGACCACACACAAAACGCTCTTTTCGAATCCGGTTCACAGTCGCAACCGTGGTGGAGTCAAAGACAGCAAAAATTCCTCTGTTGCACTGACTTTGGTTGACTGCGGCAGCCTGGATGAACTGATCAGCTTTCTTGCTGATGCTCTGCCACAGCTCCGGTGGCAGTCCGTCGATTGTTGTCTGTGTTTCACTGCCAGAATAAGCAGTGCTGCGGAACGACATTGGCAGTCGGTCCACATTCTGAAGGAACAGAAGGTCAAGGCGAGCTTTCTGCTGATCTTTTGTCATGGCAGTCCATGCGAGTCGGGATCCTAGCTTAAGAAACGAATGAAGGGTGATCGTTTGAATGGAGGGTGTCAGAGCTATTAAAATGAGCCCGAAAATTGCTGCCGACCCAACTTTGAGGGGGTGTAGCTCCGGTTCTAGGGGGTTGCTGGTGGCCGGGCATGCACCGTTGGTCTTCGACTGTGCTCTATTTTAATAGATATAAATATCAGCCAGATCCGTGAGATGGCCCTGCTTGCCCCCTCAAAGCTGACTTTCTCGCAAAATGCATCTTAAGAATTTAGTTTTTCTGTTAAATTCAATTTATAAAAAATAGTGACAAGTGTCTCTATGTCATACGTACAAATACTTTACGTCGTAAGAGCGAGGTTTGTGAAGGGTTGGTTCTCCAAACACCTGAGTAGGCATACATGGGCCGGGGGTTAGGGGGGTTTACCTCCCTCGCCGGCCCCTACCGCCTCGGCCGGCCATACATCCCCCGAGCTCCTCCTCCCTGAGGGAGAAAATTTTCGCTTATTTAAGACAAAATAAGCGTTTTTGGACTTTTTTTGGGACCCCCCCCTCTCCCCGAGGTCTCCAGACCCCCTTCGGATTTTTCCGGCCCATGTATGTGAGTAGGTAGGACCTGAGATTTTAAAGTTGGATTTCGCATTCACTTTTAAGATTGTTGTGCAATTCATGTTTGTATAAGATTATTGCTTTAGCCTGGAGCTCCGGTGGCTGAAGCTGATTTTATCCGACAGACTGATGACGCAGCAACGTTGATGGCGCTCAAGAGTGATGAGTTGTCCGCTAAGTCCAGGGTCTGCCACTCTGTTCCTCAGCTTTGTCCAAGCCAGCGTCTCAGCGCCACCTTCTTGGTGTCTGTTTCGTCACTGAAGCACCAAGATGACATCTACAGAGACTCGTATGGTTCGTGGGGCCATGGTTCTGGTAAAACTGCCTTTTACACTCTTGACCAGACGTCAGAGGTTCTCCGACGTTTGAAGACGAAAGAGAAACATGATGTGGAGTGTGATTTGTTGGTCAGGCGGCGCGACTACAAACATCCCAAGGCTCCGGAGTTCAGGAAAGTGGTCTACAAAGGCTTCTTTGATAAAGACAAACTTGATCCGAAATGGGCGGTGATTTCGTACGAGTGGGGCTGCACACCGTACCAGTTCATTCCCAAAGCGCACGGAAACAGCAAAGATCAGACGCGGCCATTTCACCCAACTGCCAAGAGTGTTTTAAATCTTGAGCGCGGCAAGGTAAAACACTTGACTCCCCAGCAAGCTCTGCATGCTGTCAGCTCTGAAACAGGAACGCTTCTTGAAGCTGAAGGTCCGGCGTTTGTCCCCCGTGGCAAGAGACAGCTTAGAGATGTCTCCTACCGTACTCCAGGCAGTAGAAAAGGACGCGGTGGAGCAGTGCAGCACAATGATTTTGAACTACTTCATCGGCTTTCCCATGACCCCTCGCAAACGTTCCTTCGTAGCTTTGTGACACCGACCTATCCGGGAGAGGAAAATGCATCTGCTCGTGCCTTTGTTGCGACCGATGGGATGCTGCTCTTGTTCAAAAAGGCTGCGGTGCAGGGTGGCGCTGCCGTTTACACGGATATGACTTGCAATGCCGTGCTAAATGGCTATTTGACCATCATGTCGCTCCGGCATCCTCTGATCAAAGACTCTGAAAGTGGGAATATCGTGCTTCGTCCAGTTGCCATGATGGTTTCAACTGAGAAAAAGACTAGAGATTATGCTTGGATGGCAGAGCAACTGAAACTGTGGTCTGGTGGGTTTTTTGGCAGTGTCTACTACTGATATGCAGCAGGAAAATAATTATTTTCCAGGTCTCAAGAATCACGATTTTGTCCGTGGCTGGGTAACAGATGGAGAAATGGCATTGGTGAATGGGTTCCAGCTCTGCACCTTGTTCCGACCCCCAGATTCCGTGCACCTTTTGTGTGAATTGCACCTGAAGCAGTCTGTAGAGTCAAAGTTGCAGACGCTTCGGTTTTCACCAGCCCAAATACAATTGATCTGTCAAGATGTATTCGGCTCCGAAAGTGTGGATGCTCATGGCTTCAGGTTGGTTGGACCGGTGTGTACTAAATTTCGACCAAACCCCCACGACGGCCGATACTAGAGACCTGCTGTTTTTGACTCCTCGGTGGTTATCACTGTGAGCCGAATTCGAAAAGAGCGTTTCGTGTGTGGCCAGCACGAAGCTGGCAAAAGTTACGGGAGCGGTTCGTGCAGAAACTTCCAACAAACCAAGATAATTTGCGAGCACACTCTAGCCGTGTCCGACTTCGTCAGAGAACGGAAAACTTACATGGAGTATGTGGCTGCATCTTACAAAATGCCCACTCTGACTGAGATGATTGAAGCTCGCGTATCTGCCACCGCGGGTTCTAAGACTCATGGTGTAAATCGGCGTAGAGGTAAGGGCTATTTTTAACTTTGTTCAGGGGGTAGGGTACGTAACAGTGGTTTGACCCGACCCGCTTAATTGTCCCCAAATTTGAGCTCAGAGCTCCTTTAGCCAACCAATCTAATACAATAAATATTTGGTAGCGGTGTCTTAACCGTTTTCGGATCACTTTCTATGATTTGTATCCTACAGTCAGGCACTTAACGCCATATAAGAAAGTACCGGTGCGTCCTATGTAGTTGTTAGGGAGTTAGGGCATAATGTGTGATTTTGTTTCTCACAGATTATTTTAGGAGGTGCGTGTTCTGCAAAAGCAGGCCCAACAAGCGTGCTACGTAGTGTGCCAGGAACGGCGTCCAAGATTGTTTCTGCAGCAGCTCGACAACCGTTTCCGGTGAGCAATCGAATGCCGCAGCCGTTGTCTGATGGATCGGTCAGAAAGCCATCTGACCAAGAGAGAGTTGATCTGACTGGGCCGCCTAGACCCCCAATCTACACCCAGCCCTATCACAACGACAACCGATTTGAGCTTAAGCTGACACAGGAGTTTTTCAAGCGAAGCGACTGTCGTATTTGCTGGAGCTGTCAAGTATGTTTTTCAACGCTGTTAAGATGCATTTTGCGAGAAAGTCAGCTTTGAGGGGGCAAGCAGGGCCATCTCACAGATCTGGCTGATATTTATATCTATTAAAATAGAGCACAGTCGAAGACCAACGGTGCATGCCCGGCCACCAGCAACCCCCTGGAACCGGAGCTACACCCCCTCAAAGTTGGGTCGGCAGCAATTTTCGGGCTCATTTTAATAGCTCTGACCCCCTCCATTCAAACGATCACCCTTCATTCGTTTCTTAAGCTAGGATCCCGACTCGCATATGGTTTTGTTTCTCCGCTGATTCAGAATATCATCATATTTTTGCGCTACGGCTACTCTGTCGCAAGTTATGGACCTCCAAAGTTTCATTAAGAAACACACCGTGAGAAGCCGTAATCCTAAAATAGATGTTCAGAATTCATGCATTTCTGAAATGAACGTTTTGTCAGTCAATAGTGTACCCGACCTATTTTGACCTGCTGAGTTCAAAAATGACCTTTGTTTTTCTCTACTGCTGTTCAATTTTGAGATATTACTGATCAAACAACATTTGAATTAATATTCTATATCTCCAAAACGAGTAACTGTAGGTTAAAACAAACGTCGTTTTTGAACTCAGCGGGTCAAAATAGGTCGGGTACACTATTGACTGACAAAAGTTTCCCTTCAGAAATGCATGAATGCTGAACATCTATTTTAGGATTACGGCTTCTCACGGTGTGTTTCTTAATGAAACTTTGGAGGTCCATAACTTGCGACAGAGTAGCCGTAGCGCAAAAATATGATGATATTCTGAATCAGCGGAGAAAACTGCACCAGATAGATACCATATTACGTCCAGATTTGACAGATAACTTATTGTCTGAGTACCAGGGTATAAAAGTTACATAAGTAGCTCAGGAGCAGTCAGATTGAAAAACAGATGTCATTTTCGTAATCAGCGGCAAAAACTGCATTAGGTGATATAAATTTTTATGGCTCTGTACCCTAGATGCGACTGAATTGAGTCACCTTTCAAACGAGCATGTTATAGCAAGTGCAGCCGTTTTCTTCCCAAATCATAAAAATGCCGATATCTTCAAAAGTAGGCAACATAGAGCAAAAATAAAGTTATTTTCGGAATCAGCAGCAAAAACTACATAAGAAAAACTGCATTGCACCGCGGTTAATGGTCATACTAGCGAGTAGTGCCAGTCAAGAAAAAGGGTTGGTCTCAACTTTGGACGCCAATTTCTCCCGATCCAGAGCGAATCTAGCTAAACTGAATGCATTTTCGAACTCAGCACACAAAACTGCATATAACAGTATGCTAACTACTAAGCTTTGCAGAAAAAAATTTTTTTCGAACACCTTTGAGAGGCCAAAACACCCCCCCCCCTCCCCCCCTAACCGCACACTTTGGGGCGCTCTTTTTGTTTGGCCAACTCATGCCTAACTTTTGTTAAAACATTAGCTTGGCAGGGCCTTTGCACAAAAAGTTATAAAGATTTTTCGAAAAAAAACGGAGTGGCATTTTGTGGAAATTTCGCAGTTTTCGGCGAATATATCGGTAACCAGCTACGATCTGGAAACGGGAGTACCAGAAAATGAAAGGCCATTGGACCAGCTACAAAACCATATGCGAGTCGGGATCCTAGCTTAAGAAACGAATGAAGGGTGATCGTTTGAATGGAGGGGGTCAGAGCTATTAAAATGAGCCCGAAAATTGCTGCCGACCCAACTTTGAGGGGGTGTAGCTCCGGTTCCAGGGGGTTGCTGGTGGCCGGGCATGCACCGTTGGTCTTCGACTGTGCTCTATTTTAATAGATATAAATATCAGCCAGATCCGTGAGATGGCCCTGCTTGCCCCCTCTCTTCGGCACCAAAGCTGACTTTCTCGCAAAATGCATCTTAAATGTTCATAACTAGGAATACGAATTCTTTAGCTTTAGCTCAAAGTCATGATTTTTAATGGATAAGGTTTCTATACATTGTACCTTGCAGAATCCTTTTCCCCGCACTCAGTTTATTGCCCCAGAAGACATAGCTGTGGCTCATACAGAACGAGTGTGGATTCCCGGAAGTGGCAGTTACTCTCGTAGTCTCCAGCAAGTGCGTCTGGTGCATGCTCGATTCCAATGTGTGACAAAGCGCTACCCGTATTTCACTGCCAGTCTGCTAGACGTACCTCCTGAGGTCAGAGAACGTTTGACGCCTGTTCATCAGCGTCATCTCTGGGACCATTTGGGGGTGGACACGTTTGACTGACTTCTGTTCCTTTTGAATTGGTACAGTGTTAATTGTTGGCGAATGCGGGTTGCTTATAAAAAAATTCTTGCTGTGCCTGTCAAGGCTGTGTGTTCGTGCGTAATTAGTAAGCTATCCCAGTGCTCTATTTTGTGGCTATTCGTCGAAAAGTTGGTGTTATTGCGGTAAATTCACCGGTAAATTTAATACACTTGTGTCGCTTTTGTCACCCTCTGTAACTACTTGTGCTCTAACGTATAATAGTGCCACGCTTTGGATTCTCAGCAGATAAAACAAATTTTGTTGCAGTAGTTTTTCTTTGCTTTATTTAATTTAGTTCGTTGAGCGCGTAGTGATACACATGCATTGTCCGGGCGGAGCCGTAGCCCATGCGTTAGGCCACACTCCGGGTCCATCACACCCACCCACATTCTGCCCTTTCCTCGCTGCCTTCGCTACTAGTCCCCACACGCTTGGTGTCAGTCTCCGCGTGTCCCAACACACGTGTGGTTGCTATTGTAGCTCTAGGTGCTACGGCAGCTCCAGTCGGCCCCATTTACCTACTCGCTGTCACCGGCTTGCGGTGGGCTGGGTTGGGCTTTGCTGGGTCTGATTCCAGTCAGACTGGTTTCGAACCTACTACAACTGCTAGAGATGCAGGGGCCGTCGTGACTCAGAGGCAGCGAGCTACCAACTGAGCCAACGACGCGACGTAGTGATACACAACGCATGTATGTACCGTACATATGTGCTATGTACATAGGACCCAACAAACACAGAAGGATGCACAGAAGCTTCTCAATTTCCTAAGTTTATGTATGGCTAACTTTTTCGTTTTAAGAATGTGTTCTTGAAGATGACGATTTTGTTCTATCTTCCAACGTGACAGACCGTATTTTGGAGGTTTGAAGCCAGTTCGGATCCTGGGGCACTGACTGACCAGTTTTGTCAATCGTACGTATAAAGCATTCATACAAAATTGTGAATGTTTAGTCTATAATTACGCGCGGGCGAGAATTGGTGCGTTGTTGCAGAACAACTAAGAAATAACATTTGCGCTCTCTCCACACAAGGCCTCGGTTCCGTACAACAATTGAGAGGCAGCATACACCACCGATGCAAGCACACGACTAGGGGTTCCACTGCTAAATTGTCGGTACAGGTCTCCGTTAGCCTGTTTGTCACGTTGTGCGATAGATTTTGCCTGTGGAGCAAAGGGTCTGTAATCTATCTGTACTCTGAAACGAAGTTTATCCACTAGTCAACACGCGCACAACACAGTACAAACACACACGGAGTCACTACATAACCGCTCAAAAACTCAATAATACAAACACTCCGCGGAATCACGCATTCTTTTAATTCCTAGATACTTTTAGCCTCCGTTGTACACAGGTACCGAGGCTGCCTATAAATTGGAGTTTCGTATTTTATCGTTTTCATTGGCTCTGCTCTGCATTCAAAGTTTATCAAATGAAGGGCTCAGCCAATCCAGTGACTACCATCCCTATATCTGATCGTTCCTGTAGTATGAGTAGCATATGTATTGTTCTATTAACAATTAGCAAACATAATAACAATTTACAAGGAGGCTTCGGTCCTAGCTCTCGTAACCTAAGTCAAAACCTTGCTTGGCTTGCCAGGAAGTCAAGTCAGCACCGCTAAACACAGATGCATACTGCGGCTTGTCAAAAAACCGCTCGCTTTCTAACCAAAATCGCTTTTTTTGGTTTCGCTGTCTTTCAATTCCACTACTGACCTTCGGTTCAGTCGATCTCTGTCCCCTGACAGACCGGATATTGACAACCAGATTTTGTCTGCCTCTGTGGTGTAGTGGTAGCAGCTGTGCCTGCCACGCACCCAGCGTAAGACACATAGTTGGGGTTCATCCGCAGTGATTGCCTCGCATGTGGCCCTTTATGGGTTCTTTACTGGTCTGTCCGGTGCACATGTGCGTTGTAATAAACCTAAACCGAAGCCTGGGAAAAAACAATCTTTGTGAACATCAAACCAAACGCAAAAACAAAAAGTTCTTGCTTATTCACGCTTCGAACCGCTCATAAATGCATTAATAGAAACGGCGCCCGCGGTACTGGAATATGGGGTGCGTCTGGCTCCCGGGCGCCCCGTCGCCCCGGGGCGCCCGTCGCCCCTATTCGTTGTTGCCCGCACCGTCCAAATGTGCCCCAAAATTTTGCAAATAAAATTTAGTGAAATTTAACATGCATTTTGCGAGAAAGTCAACTTAGCTATAAGGGAAGGTGTTCAAGCAACTTTTTTTCGCGGATCCGGCTGGTATCCAAATATGTTAAAATAGATGTCAAACGGGCATTCCTGCAGTTTACCTACCTAAAATCGTACAGTTCCCGTGTACCGTATCCTTCCTTGGTGTGGAATCGTTTTCTGAGCATCAATGGACTACAAAAATGGTAAGTACGGGTTACTGTAACTACCGTATCCCGGGTTACGGTATTTTCAAAAATCGGTCTATTTCGCTTGTTTATTAGCGGATTTTAAACGGGTTTTCGTCGGAAGAGGGGTTTCCGGACGTGCTGAATCGATTCCACACCCTTTCGGAACGATTACTGTAACTACAGTATCACGGATTACGGTATTTTTTAAAATCGGGCTGTTCTGCTCGTTTCCTAACCGATTTCAAACGGGTTTTCGTTGGAAGAGGGGCTGAATCGATCGCACACCCTGCCGGAACGATTACTGTAACTACCGTATCCCGGGTTACGGTATTCTTTAAAATCGGGCTGTTCTGCTCGTTTCTTAACGGAACATGTAACAGGTCTCGGCCGACCCCTGGGGAGGGGCGTTTTCCGTCTGGTGGGGCGTCGAGGGGGTTTCGCCCAGAGGGGGTCCAAAATTTCAAAAAGCTCCAAAACGTTTGGAAATGAGTTTTTAGCACGTTTTTCTCAGTAAGGAGGCTAAAAATCGCTATTGTAAGCTTCCAAATAGCGTTTTAGAGCTAAAGACTAAACACTAAAGAAAACGCTCCAGGCAGTTGATCCAGGCAACTTGTTCTTGATTAATCTTCCAAAAGCAGCAGGTCAACCTCAGCGTGATGCCAATACATTGCTTCCGTTGGTAGAGCAGTGGATTTTGCCGGGCAGTCACATAGTGAGTGATGGGAGGGCTGCTTACGGCGGAATTCCCCAGTTAGGCATCGATGGTGGTTTATACACACGCTCAGTCATAGTCCACCAGCACAATTTTGTGGACCCTCACGACCCAAATATCCACACTCAAACCATGGAAGGGGGTGTTTGGTCATCAGTTAAGAACAAAATCCGTGCGATGCATGGTACATCTGATGACCTTTTCGAGTCCTACCTCTGTGAATTCGCTTTCAAACGTTGGTTCCCGAATCTCTTCAGCGAATTTTTTTTGGATCAGACATTATTATCCAGTCTGACTGGACTGTAAGTCGTTTTTGCATGTTCTTATTTCCGTATCTGTTTGTTACCCTATGTTTGTTCTCTTTATTTTTGATGATTTTGATTTTCATAGTTTGGTACTAGCAGTGAGACTGTAGTATGTGGAGTGCTAATCTGTGCAGTAAAAACCTGATTTGATTTCTTCGTCAATGTTAAATCCCTTTCTTCCAACGAAAATCCGGTTAAAATCCGTGAAAAAACGAGCAGAGCAGCCCAATTTAAAAAATACCGCAACCGGGGATACGGTAGTTACAGTAATCGTTCCGGCAGGGTGTGCAATCGATTCTGCATGTCCGAAAATCCCTCTTCCAACGAAAACCCGTTTAAAATCGGTTAAGAAACAAGCAGAACAGCCCGATTTTAAAAAATACCGTAACCCGAGATGCTGTAGTTGCAGTAATCGTTTCGAAAGGGTGTGCAATCGATTCAGCATGTCCGAAAACCCCTCTTCCAACGAAAATCCGCTTAAAATCCGCTAAGAATCAAGCGAAATAGACCGATTTTTGAAAGTACCGTAACCCTGGATACGGTAGTTACAGTAACCCGTACTTACCATTTTTGAAGTCCATTGATGCTCAGGAAACGTTTCCACACCAGGGATACGGTACACGGGCACTGTACGATTTTAGGTAGGTAAGCTGCAGGAATGCCGTCAAACGAACACCAACGGTGCATGTTCGAACACCAGCGACCCCCTAGAACCGGAGCTGTACCCCCCAAAGTTGGGTCGGTAGCCCCTTTTCGGCCATTTTCTCGACATTTACTCAAACGATCGCCATTCACTCGTTTCTCAAGAGTCGGAACAGGCGTGCACATGGTTGGATAGCCCTGACAGTTGCCTTTCAGACGCTGCACACAGCGCTTCCGGAACGGTTACCCGGTTAGCGAGATATTCTCCGAAAACTACGAAATTTAGCGAAATTCCGACTCGATTTTTTTCCGAAAAATCACTGTAACTTCTGCCATATATGCGGGGTCAAGCTGATTTTTGCTAAAAAGATAAAACGCAAAATGCCAAACAAAATTAACCTATTTCGGAGGCAAGTTGTTGGGGTCAGGGGGGTGTTTTGCAATTTGAAGCCAGTCAAAAAATATTTTTTTGCTCAGAATAAAAAACAAACACACAATTCTGGTGCAGTTTTACCCGCTGATTACGAATATGAACTCGGTTTGGCTGGATTCCTTTTGGTTCGGGAGAAATTTGCATCCAAATCTTCGAGTGGCTGTATTTCTAAAGTGGCACTGCTCATTAGCATGAGCAAGAACCATGCTAGAAAGCAGTTTTTCTTATGTAGTTTTTGATGCTGATTCTGACGATAATCACATTTTTTATCTACGTTGAGCAGTTCTGAAGATATGGGCATTTTGAGAATTTGCGAACAAAACCGTTGCAGTTGGTATGCAATGGTGGTTTGAAATGTTACTCAATTCTGTCATATGCTAGATACGGAGCCATGGAATTAGCATCGCCTAATGCAGTTTTTGCCGCTGATTATGAAAATTACCTCTATTTTTCAATCTGACGGCTTCTGAGTGAGTTACTTAGGCCTGGTGCCCTGTCATCCACATTATAAGAAATTTATCAAACAGGTGCGTGAAATAGTAACTGTTATATGCAGTTTTCTTCGCTGATTCAGAATATGACCTTATTTTTGCGCTACAATGACCTTGTCACGAGTTATAGACCTCTAAAGTTACTTCAATATCCATGCTTTCAGGAGTGGTAATCTGGAAATAGATAGTCTGCGCTTTGGCACTTGTGAAGCGAATTATCTATCAGAAAATAGTGTATCCGACCTATTTTGAACCGCTGGTTTCAAAAATGACCTTACTTCTGCTCTACAAGCCTTTCATCTTCATTATGTAGTTGTAGACAGTGTTGTATGCCATTAAGTAGTTCTAGACAGTGTAGGCATTTTCGATATGATTTGTTAACTGAGTTTCACTGCAGAAGTGAATAGTTGTAAGTACCTGTATAACTTCATTTACCTATCGATATGTTATAGGCTGGTACTTTATCTTGATTGGGGTTTATTGTCGATCCGCATCGTACTCCCGCAGGCTACAAAAAAGTAGTACATACACATTGCAAGTCCTTTGGCTCATTATGCTTGCTAGAACGACATTGAAGAATCTGGTAAGAATATTTTTATTCACTTTATTATGTCAAAGCGTTGATCTAGATTACGATTACGATAGCTAATAGGAAAGTAAGATTCCTAAGTTTGAACGGATTAACAAAATAAAAGTGATTGCGAATTCCTGGAAGCGGGGTCCATCCTAATCGCAGGAATTGTCTAATCGCAGACTGCACCATTCGCCGAATCGAAAAAATTATTTGCATGGGTTTGCTGTCTTGTCAGGTCGAATAGAGGCTATTCGGTAAATATAGAGGGCGCTGTAGCCGGCCACTGGCTGATTGGGTCAATTGGCACCACCATTTTTATTCCTACATGCATTACAGCATTTACTCTTTTGTTACCACTTGGGCAACGGGCCCACAGATCGCCAGCAGCTAACGATAGTAAGTATAAAGTAGATACCGTGAAACTAAAACAGCCTAACAAACTAAATATAGTGCTGACACGAGCATGCAGTACTTTCATTCACAGTAGTAGCTATACATTCACACTACTGTGCGGAGTGCCTGCTCCAGACCGCGGTATTTGGGCTTTGTTGGATTTGGAGGGGCGCCTGTCGCCGGCAGCTCCGTAGTAGCGTCCACATTTTCTGCTCGGCCACGCTGTGTTTTGATAGTCGCCACCATCACACACAGATAAAAAATAACAAGACGTAATCACCGACAATTACATGGATAATTACAAGCAAGGTCACTTGCTAAGATTTCCGTATGTCCTCAGGTTTCACAAACGAATTAACCAATCGAGTCAAGTGGTCAGTGGCCGGCTGCAGCGCCCTCTATATTTACGGAATAACAGTACGTGCAAATGATTTTTCCGATTCGCCGAATAGACCTTCGGTGTATGGTGCAGTCCGCGATTAGATCTCGCACATGCCGGGACCGGGGTAGCGTAAACAACCCATGACCAGGACGCGACTGAAACGATAACAAATAGGAACCAACCGGTACCGGGCCCTGACTGAATAACTGACTACGTAGGGTCAAAGTGCTAGACTGGATTTAGTGTCGTCTTACTACATAGTTGCTGTTTCATTGTCTGTCTGTCTGATTGGCTTTGGTTTTAGCAGAAGTCAGTGTTGGGCAGCTGGCGATGGCGGCAGTTGAGTACGTTGGTGTTGGCTGAGCACAGTCAAAGCAAACTGTCCCCAATTACACTGAATGCGGTGGGGGCGGCGAGTAAGCTGGGCGGAGAGGTCACGTGTCTGGTGGCAGGCGCCAACTGCGACCGTGTTGCTGCTGAACTCAGTACCGTATCGGGTGTGACTAAAGTGCTCACAGCTGACAATGACGCCTTCGACGGCCTCTTACCTGGTCAGTTTGCTACTGCCACTTTATTTGTAAAGCGCAGAGACATAAGCAAAACGTCCCATTCGATTGATTTCCGTGTCAAACGGTTGAGTTTCTGCAATCGCACTGCGCTTCGATCAGTGATGGTACGTGGTAGCGCTAAAACTGGTATCGTAACTTGTGTGTCGTTTTTGATGAGTCGAAGTAGTTTTTGATTTCGGAAGTTGCGTCATCGGGCATTGCCTGTTCATTGCGAATGATTTGTGTTTTAGAACGAATCACTTCACTGGTTGTTTTGTTGCCGTGCAGAAACAGCTGGCTTTTACCCATGTCATAGCTGGAGCGTCCTCTTTTGGAAAGGTTCGCTTGTGTGTGTGTGTTAGATGAGTGCCAGATTGTGACTTTTAGACGGTGATACCTCGTATCGCTGCTAAACTCGACGTCGCACCTATCTCGGATATAATTGAAATACGTGACGAGCAAGTTTTCGTTCGCACCAATTATGCTGGTAAGCTCGGGCTGCTTCTGTTTATTGCATACACAAACTTTTCTTTCCATTTGCCAGTTTTGTTCTAATCGTGCTAAACATTATATGGAAAGGTTTGAAAATTCAGCACCTCGCTTTTTAATCCGTTCTTAAGTTAGTGTGATGAGATCCGAACTAATCCAAACGCTAACCCTTTCGAATTCGCCCCCTTCCATATGGGAGTCGAACATTGAACATGAAACCGGGATCGCAACATGAACACAGAACCGCGATGGTGATCATGTTCACTCAGTGTGGATCGGCCCAAATTCTGCTTGTGGACATAATCCTATCATGATCCGATCCAAATGTTCTCAAAATCTGATCCACATTTGTGTTCGTTTTTTTCCTTATGAACACATGTTCGACACAATATTCATTTGGTAAACACCACGAACATCACACACACAATCGACACAGACATGAACATCTCACATTGGCAGGCAACACTAAGTCAACATCAGTACAAAAGGTGCGAACACCACTTTTAGACCAGCGAACACCCCTTTTGGATAGTCAACACCAAATGCAATCATGGGAACACCGCACCGCACCACAATTTCATTTTTGGGTCGGGGGCATACATACCCCCTCCCCTCGGCGGTCAATACCACCCCCTCGGTCGTCCATACCCCCTCGCCCCTCCCGGAGGGAGAAAATTTTCGCTTATTTAAGGCAAAATTGGCGTTTCTTGGACTTTTTGGGGACCCCCCCCCCGAGGTCTCCATACCCCCTCCGGGTTTTTCCGGCCCATGTATGTCGGGGGGTGACGGGATTGGCCTTTTCAGCAGGGGTCACCCCAAACCCCCTAGTACATGTATGGTTCCTATGCAGTCAGGGTTTCAGTGTTGACCGTCCAAAAGGGGTTTACGCTGGTCTAAAAGTGCTACATAATTTAAGGAAATGCGGTCTGTCGAGTCAAGTCCTTAAATCCGGTCAAGATTTTGTCTGTGCGAGGAACGTCGTTCGAGGCGGCCAAGATCGGCGACGGAAGTGCCAGTATCGAAAAAGGTGAGGTCGAAAACGAGGCCTTTTTTGCCGTTTAAATTACCTTCAATTACTACAGCTCCGGACTGCGAAATTCCGAAGGATCTCTCAGAATTCGTTGGTCAGGAGCTGACCAAATCAGAACGTCCGGAGTTAACCAGCGCCAAGATTGTGATCTCTGGAGGTGAGGAGGAGTAATTTTCTTTCATCTGCAGACAGACGAACAAACGGTTTATTAGGTCGTGGATTGAAGTCCGGAGAAAACTTCCAGCTGTTGTACACTCTTGCCGATAAATTGGGAGCGGGTGTAGGCGCCTCGCGGGCGGCTGTAGATGCTGGATTTGTGCCTAACGATTTACAAGTGGGACAAACAGGCAAAATCGTTGCACCGGTTAGCAATCTTTTTTACTGGTTTGACTTGTTCGACCATTTCGAACATTTTAGGAACTCTACATAGCTGTTGGTATTTCTGGAGCCATTCAACACTTAGCCGGAATGAAAGATAGCAAAACGATTGTGGCCATCAATAAAGACCCCGAAGCCCCTATTTTCCAGGTTTCAGACTTTGGGCTTGTGCAGGATTTGTTCAAAGTGAGTTAGTTCTCTGCTCTATATCAGCCTAAGTGTGTCCTACACGTCTTACATTTCTACAGGCCATTCCTGAAATGACGGACCTTGTATAACTGAAGCACTTGCAGCGCGCGAAGTCAAACAATTGTGATTTTATGACTGGAATTTTATGCTACATGAAAGGGTATAGAGATTTATCGCTTAAGACAAGCAAGATGTCTCAGTGTCGGACGGCCGTGCGGACAATTCTGAAAGCAGCAATAGAATTTGAATGCAAAAAGGCGTTCTATCAGTTAGTTTACCCATGGTTGGTCTAGGTCGGCTAGGTTGCGAACGATCTAAACATTTCGGTGATGAGAGATTAGGGTGGGCTTAATTAAAAGTAACAGCACCTTCTCCATCTCGCGTCGTCTCAGTTGTTTGCCAATCATGACGGACTTTCGGCAGGCTTTGGTGGCGAACAAACGGTGAATGCGCGACGGACGGTGCATCACTCCCTGACCGTGCAACAAGTGATTTTACTTGACAACCATATCTTTCCACTCACCGGCAATTCCGATAAACACGTCACTATTTCTTCCAAATCTGAAAGTAGTCGCTATTGCATTAGCAAATAGATATGCGGTCTTTGGTTGGCCTCCGACGATAGAGTATAACGGACTCACCTGACTTGCCAAACTGAAAACCCTGGATTGCAGGAACAGCTGTAAGAAATGCGCGCTTGCCGGGTGCTTCTAGAAGTACGTTTTGTGCAATTACAGAATTTGCAAACCGTTAAATTTCCGATTAACTCAGCCGAACGGAAACTTTGCACAAACGTTGCGAGCCATGTAACCATCTGAGAATTTTTAGGTGTTACACAGGTCACCAAATGAGCTCCACAACCGGTTGTAAATTCTCCGTTCGAATAATGTTCTGATAATGCGTGTTCACGCACTTTCATCCTTAAGCTCTACTTCGAATCCATTCTTCTCAATAATCTTCAAGTTGTCTCTGAGTATCGACTCCTCCAGGGGACTGAAGTCCAGTGGCTTCGGTCTGAACCCTGTCTGATTATGGTTCTACGTTACGTAGGAAAGGATTACGCGATCAGCTTCTGTTTTTTTATGGTGGCCCGTTGTTGCAGATACTCGAAGGTGTTCTTTTCGTCGCTGGCGTGCTGGTCTATTACAAACAGATCGTCATCCATTCGAGTGATTATGAAACCTTTGTTGAACTGGCCCAGCACTTGCATGCGAAGGAAATCGGTCTTTCTGAAGCATTTTATTCTGTCTACTTCACCTTTCTCAATCCGACATCACTTCAAAAGCGTGTTTAACTTGGCTTCTGCCACTCGCCGTTCATCCTGAAGTAGAGCGCTTTCGAAGTTGTTAGTCGAGGAGCCCTCCTCTGAAAGACAAAAAATTAGACTAAGCTGCAACAAAGCCGTTGTACCTGCAATTCTAAATTTTTGTTGCTCGCCCACCACTTCCTCCACAGAAGGGTTCAACGCCTTGTTGTGCGTATTAAGGAACAGACGTTCTTTGTTATACAGGCTCTTCAACACCAACGCATAGACGTACAGTACACGTACTACACCAAAGTTACTGATACCTTTGCTGTATCGTCCGTTGTAGTCTTGGCACAGTCGGTATCCTCAGAGCCAGGAATAAATATCACGTCATCTCCGCTAAAGAAAAACTTTCACAAGACAGATACACCGGAGAAAAACTTCAGTACAGCCGAGTTTCGGGCGGCACAGCTATTTCGAGAGAAACAGTGGCGCGTTCAATCACTCCTTGCAGACTCTTGGTGGTGTGCGCAGCAGGGATTGGCGCTTGCTCAGAGGCCATCGTCTGCTGCTTATTAGACAACACCCCACGCCGATCGGACGACACTGTTCGCTGGTTGCACGATGCATTTTGTTCACTGGATGACGAAGTGTGCTTATTCGAGGACACCGCACTTGGTTGCACAGTACGTGGACGTGCATTCGCAGACGTCTGACTTTTGTCTCTCTCACAAGCACCATCGTTTGTGGACGATCGTGGTCGCTTGGCCTTTGGCTCATGCGGCGCGGCCGCCTCAGCGGTGAAACTGAACTCTTCCAGACTAGCTTGGTCTTTTTTGCAACTGTCGCTCGTCCGTTTGGTGGTGGTTTTCAATTCAGGACTGGCAGCCAGACGGATCTCCGAGGTGACGGACACGGCAGCGACCAGTCCGGCTGTGCTTTCCAATGTCCTTTTTACTGATTCGTGCACAGTGGCTAGCACCAATTTTTCGTTGGTTAGGAAAACTTGCCGCTTGTCCGGGGTTAAATTGACGTCGACTGTCTCTGAAACTGTCAATGGTAGCCGGCAATCAGTATTCACTTTGCAGAACAACAAGTGTTATAACAGTTATAATAAAGCTTGTTCCTGACTGGTAATGATGCATGCACAGATTACGTAGGTGTCCTCGATGGCGGACACTATGTAACCGACTCGGAAACGAAACGATCGGCCGATATGCATTGGACGTACGGTACATTGTACATTGGTCAGTTGATTTACCTCGGCCCATTTCAATCCGTACTATAAAGACAGGGAATTGTGCACGGTTGAATTGCCGATACATGTCATTGGCAACTTTAGAGATCTGAAACGTGAAACGCTACACACACTAGTGCAACATAATCAAGAAAATTCCACTTTAGAATGATCGCACGGTCGATTGTTGATGTAAACGAACTGTCTGTCTGACGCGCTACGGCCCGAGCCGGCCAACGGTTTTGATACGTACCCATCGATCCTACGAATAGAAAGTACCAAGAACTGCAGGAGACACAAGGCTCTACTTGATGGAGGCTTCTTCCAACTGCTTCTCACTAAGACCGAAATCCGAGCAAGTGTCAGACGACGGCGGATGATGTTGCAGTTGAATCAGTGATTCCAACTGTTTTACACCGAAAACAGCAGCCACAGTTTCACTCAAACTCTTCTTGATTCCCGTAACAAACACTGTCTGCAGCTTTCTGAAACTCTCAGCGGTGAGTGTTTGTAAGGTGCCGTAAGTTTGATGGACGCACTCCTTGACCGTGTTAGTGCAGCAGAACCGGAGGCCAAGAGAAACGATGGCGAACGACTGCACCACTGAGATCAGCTGACTGTACTCACGTTTAAGGTTGCCGAGCAAATGCTTCCGTCGCACAGGCAGTGTCTCAAAGATTCTACTCATAGACACTGTTGTTCCCACCTGTAAACAAGCTCTTATGCAAAACTGCCAGCTTCATAAAAGCCAAATTCGGCTCGGCCTTTTAAGCGGATTTTATGTTAAAAATCAGTGATTTCTGAGATATTTGTTAGTACTTGAGCTGCTGCTATGTAGCATTTTTGAAAGATTTTGAAATCCAAATTAGGGCTCCGAAACCCTGTTAAGGCCTCTGACACCTTCCTTAACTTAGGATTTGAGAATTAAAATAAAGATCACTGTGAGATGGCTCAGAAAGAACTGTTTGAGTAAACTCTCCTTCCTGATGGAGTGTCTAAAAGGTAGCAGCTTTACAACGAGCGAGCCGAAGGGCGCCGAGAGCACACGGTCGGCTCCAACATCATTCTTCTCCAACGCTTTGTACTGGGGAGAGATAGAGAGAGACGATTGCAAACACGATCATTTCTCGATGGGTACTTTTACGTACCATTTTAATTAACCATATCAGTACCACTTGCTATCGAGTCGATACCAGACATGGGCAAAGGGGGGGGGGGCGGGGGGGTTGGCCCCCCTCAGGCTCTGACCTACCCCCCCTCAGCCGGCCGCTACCCCCCCTCAGGAATTTTTTGGAAGAATTTTGTATAGAAAATTATGATAAAAATATGCCTGGATTAGGTGTAAATGAGCTCAGAATAGCTTATTTTAGCTTATTTTAACCAAAAATAAGCCAAAAAACCTTGATTTTAGCCAAAAATCGGACTTTTTGGCTTACCACCCCCTCAGCCCCCCCTCAACCGCTCCTACCCCCCCCCTCAGCCCCCCCCCTCAGGAATTGAAAATTCTACCCCCCCTCAGCCGAAATGCTAGCCCATGTCTGGTCGATACTACCGGATAGCATCACTTCTCAAGGTATCAAGTGGTACTGAGTGGTGTTACCTGTCGGGCACAAAGACTATGCGATTTCACGTTGCCGATTTGGTCAAACTCAAGTCGATCAGCTAATTCTGTCGCGTCCGTCCTGGTTACGATTCTGAGCTCACTAAACACAGCGCAAGAATAGGTAAACAAGAATGCTCCCCTCGCCGCCGTTAGCAGTATCGTGGCCATGGGCTACAAAAAAATTTCGAGACAGTGACTGAATTTCGGTCACCTGCCGAAACTGTTGGCAAAACTTTATTGCAATTTTGAGAGTTTTGACATTACTTTGCACTCTAAAATGATCAGGCGATACTCGACTAAACAACAGATAGCGGCATCATCGAATTTAACTTGACTCTACCTCTTCGTCGATATTCTAGTCTGGGTTGACGACAAAACTAAACGCACAGAACAGAACACATACAATGTAGAACCATTTGTGCATTTTCCAAAATTCGGTCGAACTCCCGAAATTTTCTTCTTGAGACACATGGCCATGATACTGCCAGTAGCGGCGCAGTGGCCGTAGATTCTAGCTTATCAACCTGACCTATGTTCTGGAACGGATACGTATGAATTGCAAGAAAATTGGAGTTCCTTGTAATAAGAAACAACCACAATGATAATAGAGACCAAACGGGTGGGTTACAGACGCATCCGTTCATCACGTACGTACTGTACATACCCGAAAGAGCAGAGCGCGTTCAGCGCTTCGCCGCGAAATCCGTAAGTCTCCATGTTCATCAGGTCCTCGAAATGACTCAGCTTAGAGGTGCTATGACTTTTACCTGAATGACCACAGGATTAGCGAGTGCACAGAGTGTACGCGCTCATACAAACGTGCTCCAGGTCGCCTTTTTTTATTCCACAACCATCATCGCGAACTTCTAACAAATCAAAGCCGCTTTCAACTAGATGTATCTCTAGAAAACCTACAATTAAAAAAGTCTTGTAGTAGGCAAGACTTTTTACCAATGTTTGTCGCCCCAGCGTCGACAGCATTCTCGATCAATTCTTTGCAAGCACTGGCCATGCTCATAACTACGGGCCCGGTACTAATTCTGTGCGACACCTCCTTCGGAACACTTTTGATTATACTCTCTTCAGACTCCCACTCCTCCTCCAAAACGGCTTCTTCAGCTGCCACGTACTCTGCCATTCTCAACCCCCGACAAACGCTATTCAGTTACCTACGTAGACACGCCGTTCACCAGCATTCCAACACAAAAGTAGACTGTCAGATCGATCGGACGAGGAGAAGAGAAAACTGGCTGCACACTCAGCAACTTATTTTATCAAATGGCAATATGATTACGCAAAAGTAGAAACAGAAGATTAGTGAGTAAAAGTACAGCAGCAGTAGTCAGTTGCGTCCTACGATAAGTGGATCAGACGGCGTCACCACGTGCAAGAATCACCACAGCACTCGGCACGAGACCTAAACAAACCGGTAGAATAGACCGTTTGGACTGAAGAGCCGCACCCAGCTCATATAAAGGCTTCTCCATGTCTTCTTCTGTAAACTGGCGTCTGGGAAAGCTGGTCATCAAACGAAAAGGCCCCTCGCCATCTGTCCGGTGCAGCTGTATGTACAGTCGCACGGCCGACAAAGGTTCTTTTGATGCGAAAGTCTGCACAAGAGCTTTACCGTCCAGCAAACGGATCTAAAAGTGAGCACAACCGGACAATAATAACTTGCGTTGGCAAGATCAACAGTTTTTTGTGTACCTGCAACTTGCAAGAATCTGCAAGTTCTACAGGCGACGCTGCTTGCTTCTGCGGTTGCTTAGGAGTTTCCGCTCGTCCGATAGAACCTTCATTTCCTGAATCTTTAACTACAGACACACCCCTAACTGAAACTCTCTACACACCAGGGTGGTTTGGGGCTACCCCAAAGTTAAAACGGCCGAACGCCCTCACCCCTTCAGCTCAGACAGCTTAGGACTCCCAACC
>JASANB010007072.1:0-53978 GCA_030248155.1 Sabatieria punctata
GTAACTGTCTCTCAAGCCTGCACTGAACGCATTCCTCAAGAGTGCTTGAACAAAGTGGAAGAGACAGCCGTAGAGCTAAACCTATTCCTTTTTTACGTGTGTAAGGTGTTCGTACAGTACACCGTACGTCTGTTTGCGGAAAGCGCGAAGAAATGGCATTTTGCAGTGCCGTTTCAAAATCCGTCACAATACTTTTTGGCTGCAAACGCGTTTCCGCCGCTTCATCCAGTAGTTCAAAGATTCGTATGTAGGATTGAGTTGTCCGGTTATGCATCAGAACGTGTACCACCGCCCCGAAGTTGCTGCCAATCTAAAAGTAATTTCTAATGCTATTGTGCATTTACGAATACAACTTTCTAATTTATCCAAACCTTAGCATGAATAATGAACATTTGAGTGAACCCTTGAGGCACAACATCAAAGGTTGCATCCATGAGCCACTCTTCTGAAACTGCCAAGTACTGTAGGTCCTCGGGGGTTGCGAAAATCACCAATCCCTGCTCTCGGTCTGATGAACAGTACCAGCTAAAATATAGTGCGTACATACAGCAAACAGTACCTACGTACATGCACGCCACAGGACGTACTTGCTCTTTGTTGGCATAACAAAGACTTGATGAAAATCAAATGGATCGACATAGTCGGGGTGCTTTCGACGTATGCGATGTTGTAGCACCTTTCTTCTAACCGAATATGCAGGAACGGCCGCCAGCAGATCTCTCACAGGCACTTGAAACTGTTCAGCTACAGCTCCAACAGTCGAAAACAAATTCTGAAACAATCCAACCGTACATGTACATCATTTAGCCGAACGTTCTGTACCTCTTTGTTAGCCACCCAAGACGTGGTGCACTGGGCTGTCACCTTTTCGATCTCAATTCGTTTCACTTCTTCTGCGGCTAGTTCCAGAATACTGACAGCCCTGCAGTTCTGATGATGGTCACCGCTTTGTCCAACTACCTGGTTCCCCACAATGTACCTACGCATAATTTGTAGAACCTTCGACGATTGCGGCAGTTGGCTTTTGAGCTTTTCGTGCTGATTTTCGCTGACCATACTTAGCTCTGTTGCATCCGTGGCACTCGTAATACTCAGCACCATCAAAGTCGCGTCTTCTGTTTAACACGCGCCAATACTTGTATGCAGTTCCACTTTCCTCGTCTGTCAACAGCACTATCGTGTCACTGAGGTGTCGCGTCCTCAAACCCGACATAACAGATCTCCTCCTAAATATGAGCACTGTCACTGACCAAAGTTCCAAGCAACAACGTATACACGCACTTTTGTTGCAGTTCTAATGTTCATAAGGAGGCATGATATTGCGATTGAAGTTACATTATGATTAAGTTTCGGCAGTTCTTTACCAGTGGCGTACCCAGCATTTACCCCTACGGCCCTACCTCCACAGCAGGACCAACACCCTACCTCCACCGCAAAGAGGGGTTGTGTACGCACCTTACACACACACACCACGTTACTGTTCTTTACTACATGCCAGCTATGTACATACTTGCTTACCGCGACGTTCTTTCTGTTTCTTGCAGCGTACTTTCAGCCAGGCAGTCATTTTCCTTTGGTTTCTCTGCTGCCTTTGACTCTACGTTGTACTCTTCATTCTGAAATCGATACGTAGGTATGTAGTCTTGTACTGCATATCTGTTGTATGTTCACTCACCGCAGCAGCCAACTTTTTCAACTTCCGATAGACTGTTACCCGATGTGGAGGTTTCTGCCCTGTCAACTGTCCGATGCGCGCAGCTAGTTCCTCTACGCTTCCGGAATTCACAGCACTGTATTGCCTTAAAAGCTTCTTAACATCGTCACGCATCCAAATCTTCATGACGGAAGCAATTGACTGTTTGAAACCACCAGTTAGACAGCTTACAGCTGCACTGCGCAAATCTGTCGTCGTAAACGTACCAACACGCAAATAAACCAACCACAAACAGCATGTATCTCATTTGCAAAAGCTCACGGCGCACTCTAAGCTAACCCATGTGTATTTCCGGTTCTGCTGTATGCAAATTTATTCCGGACAGCAAAATCAAAATTGATGGCACATTAACAAAAACCTTGCAAATAGAGACATTCTTCTATGTTAAGTCCTAGTCGGTCGGTCCGAGATCCTCACCCTCAGAAAGCGTCTACCATATTTGTTGGCGTGTCCTACAATGTAGGTATGTTGTTGTTGCATAGTAATTCAATCATAGTGTATACGCAGAAATTCATCAGCGTCTGTGTGCGCATAATGTACGGTACAGTACGTACAGGCTCATATTAATAACAGTCCTTTTGGCAGAGTAAGCTCTATGAAATTACCGAATCCAAAATACCCAGCTATTGTAAAAATAATCGGTATCGGTATTTCTAAAAATGCCAAGGAATCGGAAAATATTGAAAGATTTATACTTAACCTTTGCATTCTTTTTGTCATTGTAGTGTTTTGATTGTCAGTAAAGTGATACCAGCATACACAATTCATTAACAGCATGTGTTTCTCTTCGGCCTTACTCAGCTCGTTCCAGTCACTAGATGTGTATTCTTGGATCTGTTGGAGCAAATTTATTCTGCACTACGAAATCGAAATGGTACATTAACAAAAACCTTTCAAACAAACACATTATATTTCACGCAATTTACACTGTTTTAATTGCACACTGTTTCAGACATTTGAGCGGTCAATTTCACTACATCACCCTAAATCACTACATTTGCAACGCACCCGTAGTTTTAGTCGCAAAATAATCGGGGGCAATTTCAGTTGCATTTTTGTTGCATTTTTGTTGGGCACTCACCCCGCGCGGTCCTTTTGTACGGGCGGGCACAAATCGCCTCCCAAAGAAGTTGGAAAGTTGGAAAATGGAAAATCTAAAAAATGGAACATGCTTCCCCACAATTTGGAAAACATGCACAAGAACAACCATTACCAAAAAATTTGCATATCGGTAACGCCGGTCGCCGGCAAATTGGAAACGTTCTCCGAACGTGAATCCTCCTTCCGTTGCACCATAAAGAATGGTTGGAAGTCGAGTCTGGATGTGCTTAATGCAATCGAAAACTATTGAAATCAAAACCTGCGATCGTAGGAATCGCAGCAATATGAAGTTAATCGAATTACGAGTGTGCTGCCAGCTATTTCAACCCTTTACGTCGCGTTCGTGGACGTAGTGAAAACAACCGAGCAGGGAGTCCGATTGCGAAAGGGGACCCGAGGCAGATTCCGGAAACCAAGGAAAGCAAGGATGTTAGTTCCTACTCTTGTGAACTGTTCGTTTCACACAACAAAAATTTGGGAATTTCTTCTAGACTGTTAGTGGACTGGATTTTCTGTTGTGATACAGTACGTATGTATGTGCAGTTTTAGTCATTTGTGATACTCCGTTTTCAATTTTCTTGTTACATTTTCGAATTTAGATTATGAATTGCTAGATATTTGATACACATGCATTTTTACACATACGTACATATTTAATGGGGCTTGCTTTTTTCTTAAAGTTAAAGTGTTTTCTCTTTTTGATCAACACTGTGACTACGTACTGACGTGCCTGCAATTTAGAAATCGACTTCTGAGATCTATGCTCAAACATAAATAACCCGATTTACAGTCATAAACCCAACTCCGAATCTATGTTAGCTTAGATTTAGGTTTGTTGTCAGGCCACCAGAGGGCAGTGATGACAAGTAGATAAATAGGTAGCATCGTGGGATGGGAAGGCAAAGGGAGTCCGTGTGCAAGGCCACAGAATACGAGGTCTTCAGCTTCAGATTGCCAGGGATGGACGTGCACAAAGTAACATTTTTTACATTTCGACTTATTGAATGAAACAATTTTGCGACAAGCGATCGTTTCCAACATGAGCTGTTGCGCTCATTTACTTAATTTTGCCCTTAGTACTGCTTATTTCTCTTCTCTTATGGTGTAACTTGCGATTTTCCAACTTTCCTACTTTCGGGGAGGCGATTTGTGACATTGGAAAACCCGGAAAACTTGGTGTACCACTGTGTACCACAGCGTACCGCACGTCCTCACCGTTTCCGTTTTTCTGGGGAGGCGATTTGTATACGCGCCCCTTTTGTACTGGACGATGTTCATAAATTTTCTTTCATTCTTTCTTTCTTAAAATCGAAACTTTTGGAAACTCGGCGGTTGCGGCGTTTGCGGAAACGAAACAACGTATATTTTCGGTTAAGTAGGTATGGCCAATGGTTTTCAAAAATTCACGCTACAGCAAAACAATTATGCTAAAACCGCCGATAACATGACCGGATGCGATAATTTACGCAAAAAACCGCACTTGATTCCATGAAAAATTAGAAAAATGCGATCTAAAATCATTCGTCTGCGAAGAACTTTTGTATGGCGCACTTGGTACCATTTTTATTTATGGGCGACAGATTTGAATAACTGGCGCTACACGGAAAAATTTATGCTAAAACGACAAAGCATGACCTGATGCGATTATTTACGCAAAAAACCGCACTTAATTTCATGAAGAATTGGAGAAATGCGGGTTCAAAACAGCCGCGTGGGTTAAATCGCGTAAATTAGTGTTTATAACTTGGTCGCCGTCCCAGCGGTAGCTGATTTTCAATGGCGCGTGTTACGAAGGTGCAACCAAATTGATTGTTTAAAATCTACTAGAAAGATGTGAATATTCGTCGCACAGCTAAATTAATGTGAAAAAGTATGGTTGCAATTGTTGGGTACAATAAAAGCCAGAAATGGCAAAAATTAAGGGTTGCAGAAACTTCAACACCGTTTGTGGGGTTAACGACAAACAGCAGAGAGCCAATTCTTATATCAGTCGAAAGCCTGAAGTCTACTGTATACGGAACCGATTGAACATCTTTCGCCGAATTCGTCGTTTTTTCACAAGAACGAGAAACATGAAAAAAATCCACGAAAAAGCCGATTTTCAGTAGTTAAGGAAGAACCAAATTTGTGGGGACCATGCCAAAGTGCGGAAAGAAAAAAAGCGGTGCTATATAGGTAACGAGTTGCGGTGATTTTAAAACCGGTTGAACAAAATTTGAATCAAGTCTCCTTTTAGCAGAAAATAGACATTGAAAAACGACGAATTCAGTTTTCGAGAGAAAAATGCTCTTTAACGGCCGAATTATGATTCAATATGCATCTTATTCGATAGCTCACACTCTGTTTCATAAAAATACATCACATCCTCCTATCAATAATGGAACACAAAAAAGCATTTGCGCTTGAAGTTGCAAAAACCATTTTGGACCACTTTTTGGCTGTGTTTTTGTATTTTCTATTCCGCGCCGCGCGCACGTGCTTTGGCCATCCCTAGGTTAAGTTGTTGGAAATACACTAGTACAACACTGCTAAGACCCTCAGAATGCTGTCCACTGCTTCTAGTAGCTCTACCATACATGTCGCTGGGTTTTTCCGTGGGGGGGGCCTTTTTGAAATCCCAAATAGGGTTTTGGGACCAAGTCCAAAGTGGGTTTTGCGACCTTTTTTTGGGGTCCAAAAGTGGGTTTTGTCGACCTTTTTTTTGGGGTAAAAAGCGGGTTTTGTCGACCTTTTTTTAGGGATTCTGGGGCGAAAAATGGCTTCAAAACCCTATTTGGACCGAAAAAGCCTTAAAACCCTGTTTTTGCATTAAAAATGCCTTAAAAACCCTGTTCCGGTTGAAAAAAATGCCTTAAAAACCTAATATTGAAGCAACGAATGTAATAAAAAGCTGTTTTGCGCTCAAAATACGTATTGAATATGAGTTTCAGCGATAAAATACAGATTGAAATGCGTTATATTGACTAAAAATAGTTCAGAGAACCCTAATTTCGATTCTGAGGCACGCGCAGAACCCTGTTTTGACTTATAAGATTACTAGAAAACCCTATTCAGTGATTTGAATGCAGTTCTTAAACCCTGTTTAGGGTTTCTAATCAACCTAAAAACCCTCTCTAGGCTTTCTAGCCAGTGCTAAAACCCTGTTTAGAGTTTCAAAGTAACCTAAAAACCCTAATCAGGTTTTGAAAGTAACCTGAAAACCCTAATCAGGCTTTAAAAGTAGCCTAAAAACCCTAATCAGGGTTTTAGAGCAACCTGAAAACCCTAATCAGGGTTTAAAAGTAACCTGAAAACCCTAATCAGGGTTTAAAAGTAACCTGAAAACCCTAATCAGGGTTTAAAAGTAACCTGAAAACCCTAATCAGGGTTTAAAAGTTACCTGAAAACCCTAATCAGGCTTTAAAAGTAGCCTAAAAACCCTAATCAGGGTTTAAAAGTAACCTGAAAACCCTAATCAGGCTTTAAAAGTAGCCTAAAAACCCTAATCAGGGTTTTAGAGTAACCTGAAAACCCTAACCAGGGTTTAAAAGTAACCTGAAAACCCTAATCAGGGTTTAAAAGTAACCTGAAAACCCTAATCAGGGTTTAAAAGTTACCTGAAAACCCTAATCAGGGTTTGAAACTAACCTGAAAACCCTAATCAGGGTTTAAAAGTAACCTGAAAACCCTAATCAGGCTTTAAAAGTAGCCTAAAAACCCTAATCAGGGTTTTAGAGTAACCTGAAAACCCTAACCAGGGTTTAAAAGTAACCTGAAAACCCTAATCAGGGTTTAAAAGTAACCTGAAAACCCTAATCAGGGTTTAAAAGTTCCCTGAAAACCCTATTCAGACTTTAAAAGTAGCCTAAAAACCCTAATCAGGGTTTAAAAGTAACCTGAAAACCCTAATCAGGCTTTAAAAGTAGCCTAGAAACCCTAATCAGGGTTTTAGAGTAACCTGAAAACCCTAATCAGGGTTTAAAAGTAACCTGAAAACCCTGTTTAGGGTTTCAAAGTAGCCTAAAAACCCTAATTAGGGTTTGAAAGTAACCTGAAAACCCTGTCCAGGGTTTCAAAGTAGCCTAAAAACCCTAATCAGGGTTTCAAAGTAGTCTAAAGACCCTAATCAGGGTTTAAAAGTAAACTGAAAACCCTAATCAGGGTTTGAAAGTAACCTAAAAACCCTAATCAGGGTTTCTAAACAGTCTAAAAACCCTATTTAGGATTTCTAAGCCTTACAAAACCCTGCTTTGGGTTGTATGGTAGCCGAAAACCCAATTTTGTGCTGCAGATTGTACTGTCTGGGCTAAAATTTTCTTTACTTTGGAATCCAAAAGAGGGTTTTCAGGTCCCCCCCCAAAAATCCGCTGGGGGGGGACTTTTGCCGAAAAATCGGGCTTGGGGGGGGGGCCGGCCCCCCCTTTACCCCCCCCAACGACATGTATGAGCTCTACGCATTATTTAAACTTCGAATAAACGTTTATTTTAGTGATTCTGAACCTTCGTTTAAGTTCGTTCTATGCAAATTTTTGCTTGGATCCGTGCAAGTATTTATAGTTAGGTTGGCGGTTCGCAAACGCAACCTAACTCCAGCGAGCCTTGTTGTTAATCGCTCGTTCTGTGTTGCTTTGACTTTCGCGCTCGTAATTTCTGGTACAATGCCGGTAAACTGGAATAACCCAGATATCAAGAATTTGTTACGTTCTTACTTCAGAGGATATTTGATGGAGATCGACTTAGCTAGCAAAGAAGATCGCTGAAGCCGCAGGCACAAAGCCGCCGCTTAAACGCACCATATATAAGCAAACATTTGAGCAAGGTAAAAACGAAGGAGTAGTGCTTAATGAAATTGACCAAAATTGCGGCCACTGGTTGTGCTGTGCGATTACGATGCACGTAGGTCATAAGTCATAAGTATGGTCCTGCTTACAACATTTTACATCGGCTTACTTCATTTTACCCATACATGTAACAGGGGGTCTGGGGGGTCTGCCCCCACCCGACTTAGGCCAGACCCCCCCCCGGATGCCCCCCGAGACTATTTCGCCGACCCCCCCCCCCCCCCGATTTTTCCGGCAAGTAAATTTCTGAGCAAATTTTTGCAATTTTTTACAATTTCAGACACAAAAATTGCCAAAATCGCCTGCAAAACAGCACTTTTTAGCTGTATTTAAGCCCAAATTAGCAAGTTTTGGCAATTTTTAGCCCAAAAATTGCGATTTTTTCGATTTCTGAGCGTTTTTTAGTGCCCTACCCCCCTCCCAAAATTTTGACCCAGACCCCCCCGGCCGGCGCCAGACCCCCCAACCCCCCTCCCCCCTTCGGCGGATGACCTGTTACATGTATGATTTTACCATTTTACATCTTACGGGCTCTGAGCTGTCATATCAAAGTAAAGTATTTCTAAAAGGTTAGGCAGCAGGGCTGTTTGTTTTCCGGAAAAAAACTCAAGCCGGTTTTTTTCCGGTTTTTTTCCTGTTTTTTTTCCGTTTTTTTTCCAAAAGTTATTTTCCGAGATGACAGAAAAAAATTTTTAACAATCGCTTTTTATTGCAGAATTCAACGAAATAGCGTGAGTCTTATTACAAAATGCACTAATTTCATGTTTTAGAGTAGTAATTTGATTTTAAAACACCAAAAATACAATAATAAAAGTTGCCTGAAAATGGTACCAATATTTTTTGCGAAAAACAGCTAAGTTATGCCATGGAAATGCTTGTAAGGCTTCCATTAACGTAAATTCAAAGCATTGGAAGCGAATTTAACCAGTTATTGTGCCTATTACCTATAAAAACTTACTTGAGTTTTTTTCCGCATTTTAGTTTTTTTCCGAGCCGCTAGGAAAAAAACCGGTTTTTTTTTCGGAAAAAAACGAAAAAAACCGAGGAAAAAAAAACCGACCCAACAGCCCTGGGCAATAGTAAGTTTGACGGTTGAAAACAGCGTGACAGAAAACCCTACTGTCATTCAATGACAACTCGCCAACACCACTTTGCGTGTCAAACATGGTGGTTGCGTGACTTTAGCTGAAATTAACAAAAAATTGCTTGTTATAATTGTGTTATTTTTCGTTTTTAGCATCGACAAAACTATAGTTTGTTGTTAGATCTGTAAAACTAAAACTAAATCGTTGGCCAACTTCACAGTTTTGTCGTCGTTTTCTTTGTTTTTGACGTGATTGTTAGTATGTTGACATTACTTGCATGAAAAATCGATAATCAATATCGATTTCTACTGTGATCGTAGCCAATTGTAAGTGTGACAGTGACAGCGTGCCAGGAAACCCTAGTCGGATGTCTCTCACAATGACAACCCACCGACCCACCACTTTTCATGTCAGATTGGTGGTTGTTTGACTTGAGCTGAATTAACAAAAATTGCTTATAATCGTGTTATTATTTCGTTTTCAGCATTCTCAAACACTTCAGTAAACGCAATCCTGGCCCGGCCGTAGTCTAAACCCACCACCGCATTTATTCTTCTCGCAACAATACGCGCGGGGTCAGTGCCCAACAAAAATGCCGGGCGGGCACAAATCGCCTCCCCAAGAAGTTGGAAAATAGAAAATATAAAAAATGGAAAATGTTTCCCAACAATTTGGAAATTAGAAAAACATGCACAATAACAACCAACATCACCAGATGGAAAAAAATTTGCATATCCGTAACGCCGGCAATTTGGCAGCGGTATGAGATCCCTCCATCAGACTCATATGTCTTTCCAAAAGTTCCACAACAGAAGAATGGCTATGATTGCGGAGTTTTCGTCTGTGCTTTTGCTGCGTTCATCTCATCTGATTGTCACATTTTAGCTGCACAAGTGCCTATTCTAACAGCAGTTGAGCACTTGCATGCACTATGCATGCACGTATTTCGTAAACTCACTTACAGGCTGATATATAGCACTGGAGGCAGATTTGTGCCTACCTATCTTTTTCCGCACAAGATGACACCAACCGTTTGGATTTTCTGTTGTGATACAGTATGTATGTATGTACAGTTTTAGTCATTTCTTTTTCAATTTCTTGTTACATTTCCGAGTTTAGATTATGAATTGCTAGATATTTGATATCCATCCATTTTGCATATAAATATTAATGGTTTAAGTTTAGTTTAAGTTGGAGTGTTTTGTGCTTTTGGTCATCACTGTGACTACGTACTGACGCTGCCTGCAATTTAGAAATCGACTTCTGATATCTATGCTCAAAGAAAAATAACCCTATTTACAGTCATAAACGCGACTCCGAATCCATTTTGGCTTAGATTTAGATTTGTTCTCAGGCCACCGAAAGGCAGTGATGACAAGTAGATAAATGGGTAGCATCGTGGTATGGGAAGGCAAGGGAGTCTGTGTGCAAGGCCACAGAATACGAGTTCTTCAGCTTTAACTTGCCAGGGATGGACTTGCAAAAAGTAAGATTACTTATATTTCGACTTTTTGAATGAAACAATTTTTTTTGAATGAAACAAAACGAACGAATTTACCGCGTTTACAGTAATTAATAAAACCAGAGCTTAAAGAAACCGATTGCCGGCTCAATCCCCTGGCAAGGCAAACTCTCATATTTATAAACTTGTTTACCTGACCTTAAGCCTAAGGCTGATCCTAACTCTGAACCTGCACCCCGCTAACATAACCTTGAAACTGAGGCCTAAAGTTAGGGTGGTCGGCGGATGCGGGGAATGGTCTGAAACCGAGGTCTCCAAGTGTGCCCCCAAAATTTGCAAACAAAATTTCGTGAATTTTAAACTGCGGTCCATGTGTGAGGTTCCGAATCCACAAACCGCTGTTTCTGTACCAGGCAAGGGGTCCGAATTCGGTGGGGTTCCGGGGTTCCGATTCCATATTACCCCGTCGCGTCAAGGCATGGACGACTAAAAACCACTGGACACGAATCGACCCCAACGCCCGTTTCCACAGTAGGCCTACTTTCAAAGGGCCGTATCTTTGGAACCGTTCGACCTACAATCAATATAAATACATCTTTAGAATCGCCAACGCGTGAGGACTCCGATTCATTGCTCAAATCGCTTCCATAGCGACCACATAAAAAGTTCATTTTTTTCCATGGCGCAAATTAGGATTACCAAGCAACGTTGCGCAGATTAGAATGCAAATTCAACCAGAGCTCAAGCCCCTCTACAACTTTGGTCATGAAGCCCAAAACCCTCCGACGCATCCGTAAGAAGTTATTCGCAAAAAACTATAAATTCATTGAACTTAGAAAATGGCTGTAGTAATCACTATGTGTGCGCCAATTGGAGTGATTTCGAAACAGACTGCCAATACAACAGCGCAGGGTCTCAATAACGAAGCAATTGTCGAGCAACACCCAGTATATTTTCAGGAAACATACTTTATATCACCACAGAAATACCATAAATATGTAATAGCTCAGACACTGTACCATGAAAGCAGGACCAAAATTTTAGAGAATTTTAAAGGCATCTTTCCCTACTGTCAGCGACTACGTCCAAACTTGGCTTGCGCACTGGGCTTAACTCCAGAAATAGTGAACTTCTTGACCAGGTTTTTGCACATGCAGTTGAAAAAATTTAGTCAAGAATTCGGGCGAACGAGTGACTCTGCCAGACAGGAAAGCTCAGACACGAGAATGTCCAGCAACTGGGAATCCTCTTCTAACAGCAACAAGACGGTTTCAACCATACATGTGCTAGGGGGTTTGGGGGGCGGTTACTGCCTGCTGGAAAGGCCAACCCCCTCACCCCGACCCCCCGCGAGAGAGGTTAAGGGACCCCTCTACCCGACCCAAAAATACAAGTACCAGTAGTGGCTCCAGTACTAACAAACTGGCTCAGAAATCACAAATTTTTAGCTCAAAATTCGCTCGAAAAGCCTTTTGGAAACCGAATTGGGCTTTTCCACTGCTAATATTTAAAAGAAATCGGGGTTTTTGGAAGCCAATTTTGTCATTTTTTGCTTGTTTTTAGCTCTAAAACGCTATTTGGCATCTTCAAATAGCGATTTTTAGCGTTTTAGCATCCTTACTAAAAAAACGTTTTGGAGCTTTGTGAAATTTTGGACCCCCTTCTGGGCGAAACTCCCTCTACCCCTCCCCCAGGTGGGCCCGGAGCTGTTACATGTATGGTTTCAACGAACAATGGCCGGGGAAATCGCAGTGAAGGAACTTGTTCTTGAGACTGGGGTCGCTTTGAATGCAAGAAAACACCAACCAGGCCTTCAGACAGATTCCAAAAGGGGCAGCACTCGGGTCAAATAAGGCACCAGGATTAATTTGGCTGAGAAACATGCTAATGTTTTCAGAGTATCCATCAATTTCAAGGGGAGGCAGCTCAGATTCACTTTGATCTGCGTCAAGAAGTTCCTTGTATGAAGCACAATGTCTGGCAGTGGATCCTTTAAGACACGATCGTTAGTATCGATTAGTATCTGACACAAACATACATGTAACAGGGGGTCTGCCTGCCCCCACCCGAACCCGACATACAGGCATCCTGGCATAGGCGGGGTTCTGAATACGAAAGTTTAGCTAAAGTTTGAAACAAACATCGAACTAAAGTACTCGCATGCCTAGTTGCACTTGGACGTGCGTAAGGCGTTGCAGGTGGCCCTGACACCACCTGTATCGATTTTTGCGAGAGGAGTGCCTAAGCATTCTGTGGCCAGGGGACCGGCCTTGCGCACAAACACCCTTTAGCTTCCCACCCGAACGGTGGTACCCATTTACCTACTCGCTGTCACCAGTTTTCGGTGGCCTGGGTTGGGCTTTGCGTCATCTAATTCCAGTCAGACTGGTTTCGAATCCACTACAGCCGCTAGAGATGCAGGGGCCGCCGTGACTCAAGGGATCGAGTAACCAATCACTGAGCTAACGACGCGACTCAGCAGATACTAGTAGCAAATAAAGCAATTAGGAAGCAAATATCAATAAGTAAGAAACAAACTAGCACATAGGTAGGCATAAGCAGGGAGGGGCGTGCATGGGTAGGGGGTGCGGACAACAACCAACAGATCAACAGCAGCTTTGCGTACGTTAACACCCGCACACGCACTCACACACGCGAACACTGACCAGACCAGGCAAGGCGCTGCAGCAGACACGCCAAAAATCGATAACATCAGGATTACTACAGCCCGTTTCTAAGTTCAATGAATATATAGATTTTTGCGAATAACTTCTTACGGATGCGTCGGAGCGCTTTGGGCTTCATGACCAAAGTTGTAGAGGGGCTTGAGCTCTGGTTGAATTTGCATTCTAATCTGCGCAACGTTGCTTGGTAATCCTAATTTGCGCCATGGAAAAAAATGAACTTTTTATGTGCTCGCTATGGAAGCGATTTGAGCACGGAATCGGAGTTCTCACGCGTTGGCGATTCTAAAGATGTGTTTATATTGATTGTAGGTCGAACGGTTCCAAAGATACGGCCCTTTGAAAGTAGGCCTACTGTGGAAACGGGCGTTGGGGTCGATTCGTGTCCAGTGGTTTTTAGTCGTCCATGGTCAAGGATACTGTAAAACTTTGCGCACCCTAATTGAAAAGCTTGAACAAACATGATCAAGTATGGCTGAAAGAACTGCTTCTGTCATTTAGATTACTACTGTGTCAACCAGCAACTGAACTAATTACTGCATGCTACCTCTGAGTCAGATTATACTTTGCGCTTTCAAACCGATTTATTACGATTAGCGACGGATCACCCCCGGAATCATCCCCTTAGAAACCTTACCATAAAAGACATACGCATAGACGTACATTCGTTCCCAAGCCCAGATCGGTTGAAAAAATTACTCTAGCTATAATATGAGCACAGCTAGAAGGATTGGGGTTGTTAGTTAGTCCACATCAAACGAGGATTTTCTCCAATTGTGACGCTGTGCCAGACGTGAAAAAGTGAAGAGTCAATTTTGCAGTTCAGCACGTTTCGGACTTTGGCAGCATCAACGTCCCATGTCTGTTGATCCTCTCCGACGGCAGCAGGGCGAAGTTTTTCTCCAGAGACGATCGGCCACAACTTCGTAGCGAGGAAAAAGTCTTTCGTGAAAGTCCGCCACATTGCCCAGTTGGATCCGTCACCTTTCAGATTCTCGTACGGCGGTAGTTTGCTGTCCATGACTGACGAATCGGTTCCTTGAACTTGGACTTCTAATCCTTGTTAGCGGTTTACGCAGTGAATGTCGCTATGTAGCCAAGGAACACAACAGAGTTTATAGACAACACAACACAAGTAGTAATTCGTTAGACAACAACAAGAAGGTATATGCAAAAATGTCACTGCATCTGCTTTCAGTTAGTAACCTTAGGACAGTGGCTTTTATTAACGACGACCACGATAATCACCATGAAAAAATAGAAAAAGAAGTATTCTGGGTCATTTTTTGAAAGATGGCACCAATTTTACCGTGTGATTAGGCGTACCTTAGATGCATATTTCTTTACGTTTACTTTCAAAGATCGTTCAAAAACAAATTCAAAAAATGGAAAGAAATGGAAAATGCGCTGTCGCGACATCCACTTACTAAAACAATCGCAGCGTTCGAGTCCATTTGACAGATATGTCTTCCCATAAGCATATGCGTATATATGACAAATTGCTATCGGTTAAGCATAAATATAAGAACTTTCGTCCAGGCCCCAGGACGGTGGCCTATTTTAAGCGAAAAATTGGCCAAAAATGATCTACACTTGACACACTAATCTGCGCGATGGGTACTCTTGTCAGCCTGATTCAAGATAACCAACCCTGCAACAAAAATTCAAAAACATTCCATTCCATTCGCAAACAAAAAGCGTGTGTCGACGGTTTTTTGTTGATTGTGTGGGCTGTCGGTTGTTTGCAGAAGAGAGCAGCAGGAATCGGTGATATGGATAGTGTTGTGGAGGCGTCGTTGAGGTCTCGTATAAGACAACTTGAGGATGACGGTCAAAAGGCAGCCACTTTAGGACTCGAACTTCTTCAGAAGAACAGTCAACTCGAGCAGACTTGCGCACAGATTAAGACTGAGCTCAACAACGAAATCGATGTATAATACGCACTACACTGCAGGGTGTCCCAAAAACGACAACATTTCTGTTTGCTGCCATTTTCGCAAACTTTTTGACCAAATTCGCTGAAATTTGATACAGAGGTGCCAAAAATAGGGAGATTTTGTGTGCTGAAATTTGGTGCACCAGGCTTGACCCAGACCTGAGAAATTAAGAGTCGCTCTTCTGATCAGATCGAGTTTTGGCCCTTTCCCCTATTCAGACCCAAAACTGGAAGTTGGTACAGGTTGATTAGTAAAGTAATAAGTGCAGTAATAATACACGTTGATAAGTTAATAAAGACCTGAAAAGGATTTGTGGATTTGGCGCTCCAGTCTTGAGATATAGGCTCCTGTAAATCGGCCCCTTGAAAAGAGAATATTTTTAGCTTTGACCGATGGTACGTGAGTGAGAAACAAAAAATTAGAGGTAGAAGTCGCAAAAGTAACATGTCATTCTAGTTTGACCTGTTCAAGTACAAATTCCTCAAAAACGGCAACTGTACGTGCTGAATGTTTTATACCGAAGTGTAGCAAATACATAGCGCTACATTCTCTTGAAATAAAAGATGGGGTTCCAGCCGAGCTAGGAATAACCTACTTTAACGAAAAATAACCCAAAAAAATCTTCATTTTAACCAAAAAATCGGACGTTTCAGTTTACCATCCCCTCGGCCGCGCTCAGAAATTGAAAATTCTATACCCATACCAGCCGAAATACTAGCCTATGTCTGCTCTGAAAGTTACCCAAAGCCCCAACTCTTAATAGGAAGAAAGAAATTCGAGTTCGAAATTCTTGCTCCATAGTCAAGGAGACCGATTTTCAGGAAGCCATATCTCAGGACCACGAATCCTTTTCAGACCTTTGTTAACATCTTAACATATTATATTACTGCACCAAGGTACGCTCTCTGCTCCTAACTTTCAATTTTGGATCTGTATACCCAGACTCGATCTGAAGAGAAACTCTTAAAAGTCCGGTCCATGAAAAAGTATAACCTTGCCAGGACCAGCCTTGTACAGCTGATTTCTCAAAATGATTTCTTCTCGGCCTAGTGAACTGGAGCTTTCAGGCATTCTAGAGCAGAAACCTTTTGAACGTATTCACTGTCTAGCATTCTATTTTTTCTAGTTGCCCTACAATCAAAAAGACAGGCATCCAAAAATCGCGATTTGGACAGTTTTTGCCCATGATGTCCCAACTTCAAAACACTATAACTCCTTGTCCAGTGGACAGATTTTGATGGTGTATGGCTCATTAAAGAGATAATTTAACTCTCTATCTACACAAAGCTAATTGATTCTTTCTTAAACGTTTTTAACGTTTTTTTAGACCCTGGCATCCAATAACTTAAAACTAAGTATGGTACAGACATGGGCGAAGGGGTGGCTGAGGGGGGCTCATTTAGCGAACGTTTGCGGAAATAACAAAAAAGAAAAGTTTCCATTTTAGCGCTGTTTGTATAGGCATTCAAATTAACAAATTTGACATATTCGTGAATTTCTCAGGATTGCGTAAAGCCTGGGCCACCAAATTTAAGTCAAAATCTCCCCTGTTTTGGCACATGTATTTGATATTTCAGCCGATTTGGATAAAATTTACGGAAATGGCAGCAAAAAATTGTCATTTTTGGACACTCTGTACTACAAGCGTCTTTGTTTGCAGTAAAGCTTGTTTCTTGAGTTCGTGTCGAAAGTTAGAGTTATATTTGCTACTAAGAACGCCAAAATTTTAGAAGTTGCGAGAAGAGAACTACACCTTAACAAAAAAATTGGAAAGAAAGGCAGCAGTAGAAGAATCGTTCGATCTCGAATTGCAGAAGTTGCAAGAGAACCTAGCTGACAGAGATAAACAGATAGCCCTGCTTCGAGCACAACACGATGCCAGTGCCACCTTGCAGAAGAAGGTATGTATGCATACATGTGACGCGTGGGGTAAGGGGGGTTAACCCCCTCCCTTCGCCTGCCAATACCACCCCCTCGGCCGGTCATACCCCCCTCCCCGACCCCCTCCCGGATGGAGAAAATTTTCGCTTATTTAAGGAAAAATAGGCGTTTTGGACTTTTTGCAGGCCCCCCCCACTAGATCTCCAGACCCACTCCGAATTTTTCCGGCCAATGTATGTATGTGAGTTATGAAACAAAAATTGTGACCTTCAGAAACTTTAACGGTTGGTTGACTATGTCAGAGCCACTGATACATTGACTTATTTGGCGAATATTATAGGTGGGAGAACTGAAGCAGGACCTCAGAGAGCGAGAAAGTTTGTTGGAGAAGACAAATTCTGAGTTGGAAAGATGTCAGCGAGAGCTGGAGCGAAATCAGAAACGGTCCTACCTCAGCGACGATTCTCTGGAGCGCTCCGCTGCTAGACTGGATGCTGTTGAAGACCTCAAACTCGATCTGGCTACACTCGCAGCCGAGAAGGTGCTGCATCAGCTGAACTCACCCTGCTCCCTCCGTATCTGACTGTTGGTGTTGTTTTAGGATAACGTCGAGCTGCAAGCAAAGGAGTTCAGTGCACAAAATCGTGAGCTGCGCCGGGAATTGGAAGAATCGGCGGAACAGCTGGATTTTTGGAAGCAACAGTCAAACGATCTGAAGTGCGAACGCGAGCAACTGCAGTCTCAGTTTGAGGTCTCTTTTATCCATCGGCTAATGTGATCTGCACTAATCTTGTCTGCTTTAGGACATGCAAAGCGAAATTGGTACGCTGAGGACGGAGTTGATGGCTGAGGGCGGCAGCCGTTCTAGAAAAGGCAACTCCATGTTTGCCGAAGTCTCTCTGTTCTCTTCTGCTCCATTCTGTACTGCATCTTGGTCTGTTTAGCTGAACGACCAACGGGTCAAAGTGGAGGCTCAGTTTATGACCTTGAAGAACAGACACGAGCAGCTGAAGGAAGAAAACGCTGAACTGAACAAAGAAGTTGTGCGTCTCAAACGACAACTCTCTACTGCGCTTCTGATGCAGTCCAACAATTCTAGTTCAAACGGTAAAAGATCATCAGGGTGATTTACAAACCACGCGGGCTCAGAACTTTCTTGTTTGTGGACTGATTCGGCCGATTTTTGGATATGATATGTGGACATACTTACCATTTTACTGGTTCAAATTTCAGCAAATTCCACACACTACATTACTGTTTGAATTTGGTCGCACTGTCCAGCTGCAGGCCAACAGCTATAAGGTGAGTGTTAGGGAGAGTGCGAAGAGGGGCTGAGTCAGGTGCATGATGGCATTCTCCTCCGATATTGACATGAGCAGAGGGGGGGCGAAGAAAGGAGGGAGTGAGAAACTGGGTGAGGGAGGTGAGAGGGGAGACGGTCATTTGGGTGAGAGGCGTTATCGATGGGGAGGGTTAGTTGTTGGAAGTAGAGGTGGACTGTGAGGTCGTCTCTGGTGACAGCAGAGGGATGAATTTTGCTACATGGCTGGTGAGTTGACCAGGTCCCCGCCGTGGTTGATGCAGGACGGGGTTTCTACCGGTCAAGGGATTTAAAATTTGTCGGGGGATTTTGGGTCTTGTTAAGGGAAATTTTGGGCGTCACTCCATAAAAGTTTGCATTCAGTAGGTCGTAGAAGCAGCAAAGAATAGTGCCAATAATTTAGTCAATATTTCAGTGTACTTTTGGAAGGCTGTTTTTTTTCAAATCATTCAAAAATCAGCCGATTCGGTCCACGAACAAAAAAGTTGTGAGCTTGCGAGACCGCTGGATATGTGACTCACCCTTTTGGTTATCTACAGTTTTGTCACTGGTGGCCGATTTAGACGAAGTGACGGAGTCGTTGCAAAAAGAAGTGGCGCGCTTGACTGGCGAACTGCGCGTAAAAACGGCTCAGCTCAATCGACAGTCAAGTGTCGGTGTTGTGCCACGAGACTTCGGCCAGTTGGGCGGTGACGGTGGCGGAACGATCAGATCCTTGCTCAAACAGAAACAGTCAGTTTTGATTTTTCCAACTAATTTTGTCATACATGTAACAGGTCATCCGCAGAACGGGGTTGCTGGGTCTGGCGCCGGCCGGGGGGTCTGAGCCCAAATTCTAGGGGAGAGGTTGGGTACTAAACAACGCTCAAAAATCGCTAATTTGGGCTCAACCAGAGCTAAAGCGTCTGAAATTCTAAAAAAATTGTAAAAATTTGCACAAAAAATTACGTGCTAGAAAAATCGGAAGGGGTCGGAAAAATCGTCTCGGGGGGCAGACCCCCTGTTATATGTATGAATTATGTGGTGTTCAAATTCTGCAGTTGCAGAGAGGAGTGCGATTCGCTGAGGAAGGAGGCCGAAGTTGCCCGACTGGAGCGAGCCGGTTGTCAGCAAGAGATCATTCAGGAGCAAAAAATCAAAGCTGATCTCAAACGTCAACTCAATGCCTTATCGGTTGAATTGAAAATGCTCAAAGAAGATGGTGTCAGACAAAAGGGAGTCACCGCTGCTAAAGATGGTAAGTTTCTTTAGTGTTTTTGTGATTGCTATGTGGTACGTCGTAGTTTTCTGGCTGTGGCATTCCACCCGACAACCCGCCTTTAGAAAGCTTCTTTTCCCCAACCTGTAGTCTGTTCAAAACAGCGATCTGTCGTTGATCCCAAATTTGCGCTACGTTTACTCTGAACATAAATTTGCGCAAGATAAAAATTATGTAGCTTTCTCCCTAATTGCGACGAAATGAGTTGACTGCATATTTCGTTTCTAGTGTCTTTGGCGACTCCAATGATGCTTTTGTAACGTTTCTAGGTCAAACCGTTCGAGAGATATGGCCGGTCAAATCAAATTTTCAGGGTCGGGAAGTGTCAGAATCGATTCCAGCGGTCATGAATACCTCATACAGCAAGTTTCAGCCAAATCCGTCGGCTATGTTTCCCCCTTCTATGTGAAATTTTCAAAAAAACGCTATTTTTCGCGATTTTTGCAAATTTTGACCGGTCATATAAACGCATCCTTAGGGATTGCATCATCATCATCGCAATGAAGGGAAAATCTCATTTTACGTTGCGCAATTTAGTGTTCACAGCAAACGTAGCGCAGATTAGGATTTACCCCAGGCCGGAGCTCGACCTTGTCGATTTTTTCAAGATTTTTTCTGCGGACATATTTTTCGGGAATGGAACAACTCTATCTTTGGGGAGTTGGAGCGTACAAAATTGCTTTCCCCCAAAAAAGGTCACTATTGAAATAGCGTTAAAATGGAAACTTTTCTGTCTTTGTCATTTCCGCAAATGTTCGCCAATTGACCTCAGATTTGGAGAATGTCTGCAAACTTGGGATATCTTATGGGTTCTCGCTATGAGATTGATACAGTTTTGAGAGATGAAGATTTCCTAAACATCTGTTTTTTGAATGAGTAGATCAGAAAAACAGATCTTCAGGATAATCCTTATTTTATCATCACTGTCCCAATATCAAAGCATGAAATTTTAACAGAAAACATCCACAGTTTCACAGACATTAATCCAAATTTCAGCCAAGTCAAACGAAGTTACAGCAGAAAGAAATGCTCCGTTTTTGAGACACTTTGTAGTGCAGTTTCTACTTCAGTGCCCCTGAAGAAAAGCCGAAACGTAGAGAAAATGGCGCCGACTGTGTCCGAAGCCCTAAGTTCTGTTCAGTCAAACGATCCTCAAGCGAGCAGCACCAACAGTCGGTCTACTGCTGTGCACATGGCCGAGAAAGTTACTGTGGTTGGGGCTGATGGTGTGGTGGGGCAGGACTCAGTGAAAGAGAACCAGGAACCGGTTAGAAAGGCGCCAGAACATAAGGGTCGTGGCGGTCGCAAAGTTCACTCAGGTGCTGGCCAAAAACTCGAAACCAAGCCCCCTTCTGATACTGGTGTGGATGAATGTAAGCAGCAGTGAATCTCTAACATTGCCTCTTTAGTCACTGAATGATGCCGTATATGTAGTACATACGTAGTGTAATGTACATACGTAATGTCTAGCATTTTTATTACAGCGTCGTTCGTACTTATAAATTTGTCTGTTAGCCAGGCGCTATCACATTGTTCGTAATGTCTATGTCCACTAAATGCTTTTTGTTACGTCATGCTCTGTATTTATGATTAAGATTTCTTCGACTCACACGGCCTGTTCTTTACTTAATTCTACAGGAGGATGTTGCCATCGCTTGTCATCAATAGGTCAACACTCCTTGACGCAGTTAATGCAGGCCAGTGTCATGAACATGGAAACGAAGCCTATGAAAACTGCCACACAGATAACTGGAATGTTCCACTGAATCTGCGGACTGCGTTCCGGCTTGGCTTGAGGCGTGTCCACTCCCAGTACCGGCACTTCTTGCTTCCCTTTCATTTTCTCTATCCGAGGGTCGCTCTCTTGATGGCACACATCGAGAGGGTTGAAGTGCTGATTGCAGTACTGACCGTAATTGCAGCAGCAGACGATTGGATAGTAGGGCGTTATGTGACTGACATTGCCACACATATTAGCCGATTGGTTGCAGGGCGGTCGGAAGGGAACGAATTCCTCGCAGTGCTTCACCGTTAGGAATTTGGAACACTCGGCCCAAACACGGTGCTCGAAAATAGACACCGGCAGATAGGCGACGCACCAGGACGAGTGTTCGCAGGTGTAGCCGACTTGCTGGTAAAAGTCCTCGTACATGCAAGCAATGCGCGCAGAACTAAGCTGAACCAGAAACAGCAACGCATACAGCATGGCTGAGGTAACGCAAAGATAATTAGACTGACTAATCTGCTGTGTGAGAGAATAATTACCACCGAGAGAACGCAAAGTGTTTACTCAGATAGCCGGCATTTGAATGGCACCCGATCAATTGTAGAACTGTCCACCCATCAGACGAGGCAGAACCTGCAACTGCATCTCTTTCTTGGCTTCCTCATACTTTTCCAGAACATCCTGCACCCGCTGCTGGTAGGTGTTCTCCTCGGGTTCTCCCGGTGGACGGTTGAGCACGTACCGTATCATGCCTGGCCCAGCCACCACCGCCAAACGACTGAGTCGGTTACCTCAAACATACACCAAATGCAAACTTTGTGCAAGAGAGTCAAGATTCGACTTCAGTACAGTCAGAAGACCTACACAACGTACGTCCCATAACACGCACTGCACCGCATTTACTCTCACCGGTCAACGGCCAATAATAATTAGCATTGAACCACTACGTACTGTAAATGCTGCTAATGACAGAAAACAACAGAGCTGCAAATTCATACATTTTTCATTTCTGAGCGTGTTGATGAATAGTTAATAATAGTTGATAGATAATAGTTGAATAGATAATGAAAATAATAGTTGATGGTGTAGTTTGAAAGGTGTTTTTCTTTCTGATTCACTAGTGAGTTGGGAAACATTAACCCCTTGATACCTACCTTTTTGGCTGATGTCTTTTTACTTTTTCGGGGGCGTGATGTCAGCCGCGTCCCAAAAAATTTTTTCCTAATGTCGACCTCCCGGAGACATCCGCCGTATTTTTAGCGGAAAGGACGCCATACCGGCTGACGTCATTTTTGAGGAAGTACGTCAGCACCTGTCGGTGGTCCCCGACAGAAAAGGGACGATAGACATCCTAAATGGAGATATAGGTACAGGGGACGTATTCACAGAGTATGTTTGACAAAACTGACCAACCCTAAATGGTCGAAATTATATTTATGGCCCAGCTGGACAACTGTGAATGCTTAAAATTTATCTCGAATGATGTTTGACTGAATTGCTAAATGACAAGTAAAATTTTATTGAGATGAAGTCTATCAAAAAGCTTTTTTCTATGATGTGATGGATTTTAGCCAAGCTTCTGTCAGAGACAAATTCAATTCATTGCTTGTTCTGCGCACCGTTAACGCTGGCATGGAGCTAGAGGGGAATATCAACTTTGGTTGCCGACAGCAAGCGGTATGCTTTCTAAACACTGACCGCCGGTCGACTGGATAAACTAAAAAATGCGCTACTGCTTTTCTAAACACTGACCGGTGGTGGACTGTTTGCCCAATAAAAGTGCCTTTCTAATACTGGTTCAATACGAGTTCATCCATGTGTACTGTAGGGCCAAACAGCGAGTTCGAAACTGCAATTGTAGCTAAAAACAGTTGTTGTTTCCAATGCCCCTAGAGACGTGTCACATCTCCTAGCTCTAGGGATGTCCATCCCAAAAGGGATCTGATGCAGAAATAATTTTTTGGGAACTCTTTCTCTACCAGCGACAAAAGGATGTCCGACATCCTAATCGCGAGGAACACGACCGGTCTACACCCTCGGGGCATCCGCCGTCGAGGGCTTCGACCAAAAATGCTGACGTCAAAAACGCGGTCGGCGTCCTAGGCCCTAGGACGCCGACCGCCGTAAACGCGGCACTACTACTACCGGCTTTCCGGTTTGACTACTTATACCACGTACGGTCAAAGTTGGCTGTCGGTGACTGCAGTGAAACCATGTGGTGCGGCATGAAGAAGCGCCCTTCTGCTACAAGCAGCAGGACCAGGAAAATTGCTAAGACAAACACTTTGGCCATACTGCCTCTGAGAGCTCAAGGTCCTACAGAATCTACACGTCTTGCTAGCCCTGACTGATTGTCCTGCGCACTCAGACTTAGTTCCGGCTATACAATGGGTAACTAACAGTCTAAGTGAGCTTAACGCTTGCGGATACATTCTATTTTTCATCACCTCAAACATTACAAGCTAGATTCGGAACTTGGTCAGTGGAACTCGCCTGAGGCTGTACACAGCTTCTTCCAAAACATTTTTTTGCAATCTCAATTCAGCCTTTCCAAGTCTCCCAAGTGGACTGGCTTTGTCTCTACGTTCCATAACAAACGTACTCATCGGTTTTGATTTTCTTTTTGACAAAACTCATTCAGACTCTCACTCGTCTATTCACTTTACACGATAAACAGTATCACCACCCACTTGAGAAAATGTCTCGACTGTGCGCAAGTCCGTCACTAATTTTCTGGTTTCGATCACGGTTTGACTTTTCGAATAACCACGTTCAAAAAACCCGCCAGTCTGCTCATGATGAACAGGCTGTTCGGCATAATTCCGAAAACACGCTTCCGTTGAGTGGAGAAATTATAGCAGGTTGCTTGCGTAAAAAAGCTCTCCTCTGCATTCACTGTAAAGTTCTGCCGTTCTGTCTGCTGTGGGAAATTAGTACTAGTCAGAGATGACCACGTTACGACCATTCAGATGTCATGATTTACTAAAATTCAATGCCGTGTAAGTTCATAGTGTTTTTGAAAGCTGCTATTTTCATGTTGTCCTGTCGTGTTTTCTTTTCTTGCTGCTGTCTTATCTATCTACCTATCTATCTACCTATCTACCCTATCTACCTATACTGAAGGGTCGCTATATGCTGCTGTGTTCCCTGTCGTTGTCAGCTTTATGGTACAGAATTCTGTCTGTTAGATTTCTTTCTCCTGTTTTTCACCCTTTCGTCTTCCTTGTCGAAGTCTGACTGCCAATGCCTCGCTTTCAGGCTCAGGCTTTAGCTAAATAAAACTTAATTTACTATACAAGGAGAAAAACCCGCTCAGCAAATATTCCTTTCCAAGCCTAAACGTAAGCTTAAGTCTGTGGGCTTAAAGAAAGCGAATGGGGCTAATCAGTTTTATGATACGGTATGTTTGTATACTTGACGCTCGCCAAGATTAGGCATTTCAGGAACTTGGACTCTCTAACAGAAACTGTAAGTGGTGGTTTTGATGTGCACCAACAGACGTGTCCTGCTTTCAGTATGGTATTCATTTCTATCTGCACTACATGATTAACTGGCCGGAATACTTTCAAGTGGCCGAAAGTCCTACTGGAGAAATTATGGGATACAGTATGTTTTACTAAAACGGCTTTTCTCGGCCTGCGTTCATACAGTTACTCTAGTAATGGGCAAAGCAGAGGGTCGGGAGGACAATTGGCACGGTCACGTGACTGCAGTTACAGTAGCCCCGCAATATAGACGTCTGGGCTTGGCTGCAACATTGATGAAAGGACTAGAAGAACTGTCAGAATTGTAGCCAATCTAAATTGTCCAGAATGTGTTAGGAAGGCACAAGTTTTAGGAAGAAGGCTCTGTTCGTAGATCTGTTCGTTAGAGTGTCAAATAATGTAGCAATCAACATGTACAAAAGTCTGGGCTACGTGGTCTACCGGAGGATTCTCGATTATTATTCTGGCGCAACGGACGAAGACGCATTCGGTGCGCTCCTTCACACCTCAGCTCCGATTATATAATCGAATAACTTTATTTAGACATGCGCAAGTCGTTGGCCGCCGACCCTGAAAAGAAATCTATGGTGCCGCTGAAACAACCGGTCAGATTTGACGACGCTGGAACTTTGTGACCTCGGCCACCAGGCGCCCTGCCTGGTGGTTCCTTCGGTGTCCCTGCCTGCCGCTACTAACCACTGTTCTGCCAATTTTTATACCTTCTTTTGTGTAATGCGTCACACACACGATCCTTGCTTTTATTCTAGTCAAAATGCTGAGTAACAACGATTACAGGATTAAGTCGCGGTTTCCTGCGAGATTGTCTTCTGGTTCTGTAACTATCTTGGACCGGATGTCCTTTACACCACTGCGCTGCTGTTTGGTTATTCTGTGGCTGACAGACACATCGATCCGTTTGCGGCCAGATCACCATCATGAGAGCGGCGCGCAGCAGTTGTTTGGAACGCACGTACCGATACCCTTGGAACAGAGCCCCGAGCACCAGCGTCTAAGTTAAAACGCACACTCGCCTTTTCTTCTCAAACTACTGCAGTCAAACCTCGTAAATGGAACATCGGGCCGTCCGATCATTCATGTTCCATTTTGTGAGTACTTCCATTTATCGAGGTTCAACTCAAAAAGGGCAAAAACGAAATCGACCGTGCGCTGAACAAGTGCAGCTACTGAAAGGCTCAAAAATACACTGCTAACTTTGAATTCAGGTAGCACAGTGTCAATCTTTAGAACAAGGTGCGCAGCAGTAAGTACATATCATATCATAGGCACCTGGACCTATCTACATAAAATAATGTAACAGGACAGCTCCTAAACTTCGAATTTTGCTTTCTGAAAATTATCAAGTCGTAAAACAGTGTAATGCTTTCTTGAAAATGCAGGTTCATTTTCCATTTATGAGGGAATTTCTATGGAAAACGATTTGCTGGACCCAGAAAACACGTTCATTGTTCCATTTACGAGGTTTTACCCTATTCTAAATTATAGGAAAAATGCCGAAGCGTTTCTGTTCCATTTGCCGAGTTGTTCCATTTAGGAGGTTCGACTGTACTTACAAAGGTAGCCGGTGCCACGGACAGACCGAGTGTGTCCAAGTAATCCATAGTCTCCTCTGATCTTGAAACGACCGCAATAAATCGCCACATCGAGCCGACCAAATTTACTGAATTGAAAAGCTAAAACAGGGTGAAATTTTGTTTGCGAAGTTTCAGTATCAGTTGCGTACAAACATAGGCCAGAAGTAGTCTCTGTCGCATTTTCTGATTCCGCCGTGAACAAGAGCAACAGTTGCCAGTGTGAGTGCTACAGAAAGTCCACATCCGAACCAGACTTGACAGTCGGACTTTTGAAATAGCCACAACGGCCAGGCCGGTACGTAGCTGAGGCTGTCGATTATGGTAGGCAATTTATGGACTAAACTGTCGCCGATGCATGATGTAGTAAGCGCTATTGCACAGCCGCTAAACAATGCCCAGGCCTAGAAGTAGCTAAGATTCGTACATACAAGTTTGATGAGTAAAAATATAAAATTTTGTTACAAAATTCGGGCCGTAAAATTAGGTGTGATGGTCAATTTATGGTTTGTTCATAAAGAAGCGAACAGAACAGCGAAACAATTGGCCAATTACCGCTTGTAAGTAGCAGGGAATTAAAGTGAGGAGCACTCGAATTCGAATGTGGGCAAACAAAGCACTCATCTCTGGATTAAATCGAGCTTTATACATACACAAAAGGATCTACTGCAGAGAGAACGTGTTTCAGATACAAACTGCTTTGGTGCCTCCTAATTCTATGCAACGTCCAGTCAGCTAACGAGCAGAAATAATTGGCGGGAGTCGTAAGGCCGCGGTAGCAGCGCCGCGTGAAGCATGTTAACCGTGGCCGAGCGCACATTGCGCTTGAACGAAATGTACCGATAGCTCTGGATTAACGTCAGAGTTACGATGCTCTGAAACGATTAAAGTACGTGTACGTACTGCACACATCAACATTCCCTACTAGAATGATTGGTGGTGTGAATGCTCCAGTTAGCAAAGGGATCACGCGAAATGGGTCGTCATTTACCCTGAAGATCAACAAACCTAACCGCCACACTGAGCAAAGCAAATTGACAGAATCGAAAATCTGAAAAAATTAATCATTCAGCTCATTTGGCTATGTTTAGGTTGTGGCGCGCACCGTCAGAGGCAATAGTGCCAACGGACAGCACTTTCTTACGCCGACATGCACGAGCAGAACTAAGAGGATAGTAGAGCCGGTAGATAAACAGCAACACAACCAGACAACGGTAGTGCTGCTTTTGTAGAACCACCAGAATGGCCACAAACTCATGTAACTCGCTCCCAGGGCAAAAGCCGCGTCAGGAAGCAGCAGATCTGTTTCGAGCATTTTGTAGTGATAGTAGATCACCGTTGCAAAACTGGAAGTTGTGTACAACTAAAAATAAGATCTATGTGAGCTTTGCCTGTGAACGAGACACTAACCAACTGCAGGTAGGAAACAAAAATGGCTGACGATGATTTGCAGCAACAAACACAAGCCAGTGCAACTTCTCCAGAGCTGACACCTATCTTCCTTGTTGGAGTTGATGACGCCATGCCGTATAGGCGCTTTCAAATTCACTGACAACTGCGCAAACTAAATTGGCGGTCGTTAAAATGGCCGTTAGTCGGCTCCAGACTAATTGTTTCTCTAGCTCACAAGCGCTTTCAAAGCGCACGCCAGAATCGGCAAAATCTCTTCCAGCAGTTCTCGCTGAGTCTGGCTGGACAGAAAATTGCAAACGAATGTTCAAATCGAAGTGTTCTGACAAGGCACATACTGTACTGGTTCTCAAAGTCGTCGACAGCAAGCAGTAAATCATCACAGACAGTTAAAGCATGTTTGCAGAACCAGTAAAGATAATAGCTACCCATCATCGGCTGATAAACGCAGCAGCTGGGGACAGAGAGAGACAGTAGCTGTGCAGTTTCTTTGTCTTGAAATACGTACCTTCAACGCAACTATGTTTGGAAAAGGCACTGCGGTCATGTTATTGGTTTTTATGACAGGTATATATATTTTTGCCTACTTACTGAAATAACTCAATCGTGCGTGCTGAACTGTACGTATGGTGTGCTATTACGTAGAAATTCCACTGTTGAAGGAAAAATCATCATTGGAAGCTTTTGGACACTCCAAAGCTTTAAAGTTGTTCGTTTTTAGCCGCTAACATCTTTCCACTATCTCTGACAGTGGTTATTTGTTCGGACGGCTCGATGTGCGCCTGCGATGACTGCACCTGTTGCACGTATCCATCCGAGGAATGCTGTCCTGGCTTAAATGCAGTTTGCTGCAAGAACAGTTACTGTTGTCCTGAGAATTCCCGCTGCTACGATGGCGGATTATGTTTGGTAATGGTTGTACTTTTCTAACTGACAGTGCTCAGTCTATCACTTTACTTGCAGTAGTCATTCTATGGAAACGTGACCTTTTTATGACGCACATAGGACCGCTTTTAAATCAACTGTTGAGACAGTTCATTGAAATACAGTTGCGTTGCTCAAAATAATAACCCTTTTTTCAGACGTACTATGAACTTCATACAAAACTGACTAAAGCGAAATCATCAGTGAAGAAACGAAGCTTGAGCTCCGACTAGAGATTTGCTACCAACTAACCAACTGATCACAGATTTCGGACTTTTAAAGGTTGATTGTGTGTGCAATTTTCGCGAAACAGTACAGGCTGCTTACGCCTGGATAGTAAATGCTGCAGGTCGTTAATACGCTACTGTGCAGGTGCTGTAACGTTCTAGCTAAGCTACCTACGTTACAGATTATGTTCGCTCAGAAAAAAAATATGCAAGCGTCGTGATTGCCGACTGAATTTCAATCTGTAAAATTATTGTACACTTGCGTAGGTGCAAAGTGGACCCATGCTCTTAGGTTAAGGCTTACCATATACAGTCAGGCACTTAACGCCGTTTATGGTACCGACACCATATAAGGTGCCGGTACCATATATGGTACCGGTACCGAGGGTAGTGGTACCATATATGGTACCGGCACCATATATGGTACCGTCACCATATATGGTACCGGTACCATATACATTGTATGGTACCCCCACCTTCGGGGCCTGTGGTGGTACCATATATGGTACCGGTACCGAGGGTAGTGGTACCATATATGGTACCGGCACCATATATGGTACCGTCACCATATATGGTACCGGTACCATATACATTGTATGGCACCCCCACCTTCGGGGCCTGTGGTGGTACCATATATGGTACCCCCACGTTCGAGGTCTGTGGTGGTACCATATATGGTACCGGTACCATATATGGTGACGGTACCATATAAGGTGCCGGTACCATATATGGTACCGGCACCATATATGGTACCCCCACCTTCGCGTTTTTCCGGTACCGGTACCATATATGGTACCACTCCGTTCAGATTTCGTACCATATATGGTAGTGGTACCATATATGGTACCGGTACCATATATGGTACCGTCACCATATATGGTACCGGCACCATATAATATGGTACCGGCATCCATGGCCATGGGTAGTCGGTACCATAAACGGCGTTAAGTGCCTGACTGTATAATGCTATATTGTTTCTAATGCTAATTACAGTTTTCATGCTGCAAAATTTACCGACAACATGTTTTCAACTGTTTCATATTCTTCATCCTCAACATATTCATCATGCCTGACGTTGTGAAATCCATTGTTTTGACTAGTGACATCATCGATTTCTGCAAATTCTGGGTCTTCCTCAACAAGCCTCGGCTGTTGGTCATTTGTATATTTTGGTCTTTTTGGTTTTGGTGAGGCAACTGACACAGTACAGGTAGTGGTGGTAGGTGTGACTGCACTTTCAGGCTGTTGTCGTGCATTAAGAGAGATGTATCTGATTATCTGCGTTTCCGTCAGATATTCAGCATTGTCAAATACCAGCTTACCATCTACAATTTTGAGCATTAGGCAAATACTATAATTCTCGAATATGATTATGCTTTCAGCTACTCTGTCCGGTTTTCTTTCGCCTATGTACCGCAGTTTGCTTTGGATTGAATTTTAGGTGATTTGGTTCTCTTTGTTTAAAGATTTCATCTAGAAATGTACAATGTACGTTGTTTTCTTGAAAATCATAGATTTATAGCTGGCTGCCGTTGCGCCAAACCCTTTTCAAGCAGCGGCATGTTTCTGCTACAGCGGCTCTGACGCGACTCTGGCAATGTTAGTTCTTCATGTACTTGCGGAATAACTGGGTTTGTATGAATTTTTTCAAGCTGACTCAGAAACATTCGTCTAGCATAATCCTGCATTGTTGCACGGTCAGGTAGGTTCAAAGCGATGTTTTACTGGATACTACATGGTCCTGTTTATTTGATCATATCCCCTTTTATGTACGGCATTATAAGCTCTGTCTTGCTTTTACCTTTTACTACTTTTGCCGTATAACCATATCCATTTTTGGATTTTGGCCTCCCAAAGTGCAAGTTCTGTCAAACAGTGAAAATGCAGTATTGGGCCATCTAACATGGTTTAACAGCTTATTCAATTGTCTCTAAAATGATGTATTGGCAGTAAAAATATATAAACCGTCAGTGACTTGCAGCTTTTTAAAGTCAGACAGGTCGTTTGAAAAAAAGGGAAAACGAGGGGTTTTGACTAGTCACATTCAACAAAATTTTTCTTTGTTGAGCTCCAAGCTTTGGGAAACGAATATATAACCATCAGACGCAGAACTACCTGTAGATTTCGAATCTGTGAAAACCTTGCTGTATAACCCCCTTCAGTTTTGAGATATGGCTTCCCAAAGTATAAGAACTCTCAAAAAAGTTGTTGATGGAATTGAATTGTTTTGTGCAAGCATACTGCATATTTAATAAGCCATACCACATAAAAATCGGTCCACTAGTGAAGAAGTTATACCGTTTTGAAGTTGGGACCTCATGGGCAAAAATGGTCAAAATCGCGATTTTTGAAGGGCCGTAATTTCGATTGTAGGGCAGCTAGAGAAAATCGGATAGCAAACACGTTCATGGCTTTTTGTGGTCTACAATGCCTGAAAGCTACAAGTGTCGGACCCGATGTTGAAAAATCAGCTGTACAGACCAAGGTTCGACTTTTTCATGGACTGTCTCTTAATGTATGTACAAAGATGAGGCCAAACGTCTCATCGAGTCGGCCGAAAATTTCGCGTTCAACCGTATTTTTAGCCTGTAACTCCTGTACGGAAAGTGGAACCGTACTTTCGGTATCATTTTCAAAGCCTCTCCGAGTCATAGCGGATCTGTTGGTGGTATCATATTTTAACTCTACAGTCAAACACAAGCTTAAAATCACGCTTTGAAGTTAGGGTACTTTTTTTTTTCGGCCTGACCCCTGTTGTAGCTGTGGGGGTCGACCGGAGCTCATACTTAGGGGGTTCTTATTTTTTCATCAAATATGTCAACATAGGCCTATGTAAAAATGAGCGAAATCGGTGATGTGACCCTGATCGATTTGGTGAGGTTCCCTACGACAAATTGAATTCTCTCAGAAATTGCGTCAAAGCTAGGGCCACTCATAGCACGCCGCGCTCTTAAGTTAAGTTTAGGGTAGCGCGGCCGCACCCGCGCACAGATGAGAGAGAGAGATCGCGGAACCGAATATGCATGGACCACGGTATACACATGGACACGAAGCTGAAAATTCCCACTATACCACAGTTGCGCGACCCCGAAAATCGATCGAATCAACAAACTGGTGCCTAATCGAAGAAGTACAATGAATGGACAAGTAGCATAGAGATATATTTCAACTGTGGCACTGCAAGCAATAATACAGTCGGCACCAGAACGAGATTTTCACCAAAACAGAGACCTGATGCAGAAATTTGAACACACAACGACGAGATCACACAAAAACGTATCGCAGTCAATCCTTTCTAGACTTGAGCTTATGAGCCTTATTAACAATACCCATCTTACTAGAGCTATCAGACAACTTCTTGACAAGATTCTTGCACAGGCAATTATCAATTTTCGAAATCAAATTACGAGAAAACTCAGGACCCCAACGGCATGAGAAATCAGTGACTAAAATGTCATCAACCGGTTGTTCTTCTTCCAAAAGCAACAGCACAGCTTCAACGAAAGTGGCTTCAATGCTGTGGCACTGCAACAATGGCGAATAGAGAGTCTGCTCAGCCGTGATACAGGAATAAACCAGCCAGGCTTTCCAGCAAATTCCGAAGGCAACAACGTTGGGCACAACCAAGCCACCACAGTTGACCTGATCTATCAGCAGACCTATTTTTTTGCGGATCGCTGTTCTCGACACTCAGCTCAGGCAATTCATCAACGTCGGCGTTTGGATCAAACAGAATGTCGTTAAACATCGCATTTTGTTTTAGACATTTTAGACATCGCATTTTGTGAGCCTGAGAAGCGACCGCATCAAAGCACCGCAGACATAGAAAACAACGTTAGCGTACGTGCAGTAATGGTCAGATTGGTTTGGCTGTCCCATTATTTGACCAAAGCGTGCACTTAGCTCGCCGGCCTTTAGTCAGCCACTGCCAGTCTCGAGGCGAGGGCGCCGCAAATCTCTCACCTGTCTTAACGTGGAATTAATTTTAAAATGAAGTTTGAAGCAGTCACAGGCAGACCCTGAGTCGCGTCTTGGCCATGGGTAGTTTACGCTATCCCGTGTGTCACGGCGGCCCCGGCATCTGTGAGAGCGGTTGTTTGTGGGTTCGAAACCCGTCGAAGCGACTGGAAGTAGTCGACGTAAAGCCCAACCCAGACCGCCGAAAGCCGGTGATGGCCAGTAGGTAATGGGAACCGAACCGGCGCTGCCGTTGCACCTAATGGTAGGGGAGGGTTGTTTGTAGGCAGGGCTATCCCATTGAAGGGCTCTGAAAAGAGCGTGGGGTGTCCTGAGCAGTCCGAAAGGACAGTGGAACTCAAAAACAAACAAACAAACAAACAAACAAACAAACCTCTTCCAATGAGCATCCAGAAAGCTTGATCAAGGAAACAGCTCGAATTTGTCATTCACTATCAAGCAGTTGCCGCGGAGCAATCCAGTAATTTCCACGGGAGGATTGGCGATGCCAGGAATATCGGCGCTCTAGTGGGTCCGAGTTGAATTTATTCAACAGAACACCGTCAAATCGAAGCTCGGTTAGGCAATATCTAAAAATACACATATATTTAATAAAATGAAAAATCTAAAGATCAGAAATATGCAAATATAAAAGAGAGATAACAGAAAAACAATGCAAACGTAAAAATATAATAATACCAAATCTACTAGTAAAGACTCCCCAACTCCGTTTCATTGGTGCCGAGTACCCTTCGAGCCCCCTTCATTCAGTTCCAGTACAAGTTCACGTTCTGCTATCAAGCTTCTCCTGTGTCCAACCTCAAACTACCAGTGCCCGTGATCATCAGGCACAGCCGTGCCCCATCTGATGCTCCCAATGATGTCCACTACCTTTCGCGATCACATCCAACTTCTGCAAGAACAAATACAGCGTGATTTCGAACAGCAACAGCAATGGTGGATCGAACACCAGCAACGTTACCAAGCGCAGATTGAACAAAACCGGCGTGATCGTGAACAGCAACGGCAATGGTGGATCGAACAACAGCGGCGTCACAGAGAGTGGCAGACCGAACATCAGCGCATTGGTCGTCTGTTCGCCGAATACCTGTCTCAACGCAGCAAGGCTCCCGTGAAAGAGGCAAAGGATTCATGTTCCCGCGCTTTGGATGTTCAAATCGGCTCATTAAACACTCCCTTCAGTGGGTTAATGGTCGATGCTCAAGTGGTAGTGCAGCCAGACGTGGGGAAGACAGAGGAGTGGAAAAAGGCGGAGAAAGCAGTATACAATGACGCACAGTTGGGTGGTGAAACTCCAGATGTTCTTTGTTTGGCACAAGGCCATTTTGAATCCAGTTCTGTTGATGTTGCGCAGAAAGCATCTTCTCAATGCGCGTTTTCTGGGGCACACGCGGACGATCCCGACGATGTGACCTCTGCCGATGCTAAGAATTCGGCTTTGTTCCAGTTTGCTCTTCAGGACGTCCAAGATGATTCAGTTGTTGCTAGTGCAGTTTGCTCAGTGCAGGACGGTCCTGTTCTCTTAGATGTAATCAGAAGGAAGGTAAAGAGGCGAAGGAGGAAGAAGAAAGAAGAGAGGAAATTGGAAGAGAAGATAGAAGAGGAGAGCAGAAGGAAGGAAGAAGAAGAAAAGAAAGAAGAGAAAGAGGTTATGTGGATGAAGAGGAAGAGAGTAAGAAGAAAGGAAGATGGGGGAGAAAGAGAAGGAAGAGAAAGGATGTTTGGAGGAAGAAGGAAGAAGAGGATGAAGGGGAAGAAGAAGGTGAAGAAGATGAGGAGAAGAGTTCTGAGAGGAGGGAGAGTGATGAGGAAGAAAGTGATGTGGAGCAAGATTTTGAGAAGCAAGAGAATGTTAAAGAGAAGAAGGATGATGAGGTGTGAGATTATGAGAAGAGGTGGAAGGAAGCAACGAAAGTGGAAGATGAAGAGGATGAAGATAATAGAGAGAAAGAGGATGAAGAGAAAGAGAAGAAGAAGGCAGACAGAAAGAATGTTAGGTCGTTTGAGTTTGTTGGTCAAGAGATGTGATCCCGTTTCTCCCATGACGAGTCACCAGATGAAGACAAAGGCACAGAAAGGCCGAAACGTGGCACGCAAGAGATCGGGTCAATACGGTGTCAATACAGAGCAGTTTTCCGGAGATGCCGAGTCAACAGGCGGAGCAGTTCCCGCAGTTCACTTTCCCCGATTGTCAGGCACAGCGGCGGCCAGTCGACACTCGTTGAAAGGGGAGTGATGAAGAATTTGGTAGTTTTGTGTGAGTGTTTGTACTATCGTGCTACCGAGTAGTTGTGTGCGTGCGTCCGTGAGTGTGTGTGTTGTTGTGTTGTATACCAAATCTACTAGTAAAGACTCCTCAACTCCGTTTCATTACCTAGCAATTTCTACCAATATCTTACACATGTGCTACGCGGCTAGGAACGTCTCAGAAGTTTATCAGACGACTGCCACTCATCAAGAGTTGACAAGAACTGAGTGAGACTAACTAATTAACTAACAACAACCTATGTAGGTACCTACTAGAGACGCAACCGCAAAGAAAAATACCTGATACCGGATAGTGCTTCGGATCTGAAAAATACCGGATTATCCGGTATTTTAACCGGATAATATGCAAAAATACCGGATACCGGATAGTGTGTTTGAGCTAAAAAATACCGGATTATCCGGTATATACCGGATAATACCGGATTATGGTTGCATCTCTAGTACCTACCCTACTCACCTACTACCTACTATTAATAAAGGAATCGTTATTTTTTCGAACTTTCGAAAAATCCCTTTTATATAGGCGAATAGCTTAAAAAGAAAGCATTTTACAGGTTTCCGGAGTACCTTAATCGCTTTCTGCCGATCAAATAACCTATACGAACGTGCATAGACCCGTAATTCGTTCCCGTAAAACTCACCTACTGATTCTGGGAGGATGACAAAAAATGTTCGAAAAAATCGTGAAAAAAATTGTTAAAAACTAACTAAATTACGTTAGAAAATCGTTGTTGTACCGGAATTTGGTTCTACAAAAGATTCCATAAGTCAAATAAACAAACAAACTACCTAACTCGTTCTTCTTTTCTTCTTTTTTTTAAATTTCCTCGGGGGGAGAGCGTCTGGGAGCGTTGAATGTTTCAGCTGATGGGTAAACTCACGCGCAACTGCGGTAGAGGTGGGTAAATGAAGGCGGTTTCAACTTCGTGTCCATGTGTATACCGTGGTCCATGGAATATGAGACCGCTTGTTTGTTGTTGCCACACACAGTTGAGCCGAGGCGAGTGACTTGTTTACTACAGGCAGACCAAATTTTCAGCGTGTGATGATGTCAGCCTGTTTGGTGTTGTGCAAAGTAAAACATTAGACTACCATTCCCAGCATTAGGTAGAGCTATTATTGTGTTGCTCAGTCTCAATCAGAATTCAGAAGACAGATCCTAACCTATTTGGTTTTGTTGTGGCTTCCGTCCGAGATGGATGTGTATGACTGAATCGGGACAGGACAGTCTTCAATCAAGAACCACCTTAACTGTGCTGCCAGATAATGGCGCCGTCTTCATCGGGCGAGTTGTGGGGCGTGCAGTTGATGCCGGAACAGCTGACCATGGATTTCCTGATGCCCAATGGATTTCTGATTTCTTTAATCGTCTCCAGAGATGCCACCTTAGCGGCTTTAAAAAATGAACTCTGGAGTTACGCTAAGAAGTGGGTTGTCTTGTTTTGGATGGCGTCTTTTTCTAATAGGCTAATAATAGAATTGGTTTACAGTTACCCCCTCTCGCATCTGCTGCAAGAAAAGACCGACTACATATTCGTGACGGTGTTACTGGGAGGTGAAGTGGAAGAGTTTTACGACGAAGGCCGTAGAATCTGCGATCTTCACCTGTTTGTTCCTGTGCTCAGACTAGTCGAACCCGTGGGCAACCGAGAGGAAAAACAGCTCAGTCATGAAATTGGTGCGTAGTGCAAACAAACAAACAAATGACTAAGCGTTCCTTTACAGTCATTTGTTTCTTGACAGATCTGGCACCTGCCCAGTCCCATATTGGCATCGTCTCACCCTACGTGTAACTCTCTGGTGGTACCATTTTTTACCGGCACCCATGGCCATGGGTAGGGGTACCATATATGGTGCCACCATACATGTAACAGGGGGTCTGCCCCCACCCGACTTCGGCCAGACCCCCCCCCCCCGGATGGCCCCCCAGAGACGATTTCACCGACCCCCCTCCTCCGATTTTTCTGGCAAGTGAATTTTCGAGCAAATTTTTGCAATTTTTTACAATTGCAGACACAAAAATTGCCAAAATCGCCTGCAAAACAGCACTTTTTAGCTGTATTTCAGCCCAAATTAGCGATTTTTGACGATTTTTAGCAAAAAAATTTCGATTTTTTCGATTTTTGAACGTTTTTTGATGCCCTACCCCCTTCCAAAATTTTGGCTCAGACCCCCCCCCCCCCCCGGCCGGCGCCAGACCCCCCAACCCCCCTCCCCCCATCGGTGTCGGACTCCCATCCCCCATAGTGTCGGACTGTATAACAGCACCGGAAGCGCTGAATTCCATTGCCAATGGGCATTTGAAACTAAAATGATTTCTCATTGGGTCAATTTTTTAGTACTGAGCCGCCAACAGTACAGTGTGGACCATTTATCTATCACAGGTTTCGTCTTGTTGTAACTTTTGTGTTCGTCTGTTAATTGCGTTGAAATTTCAACACAACATTCTGACAGCCTCCGAATTTTCACCCTCAAAATTTTAGCCAAGTCTGTCAGCTCAACCACAAGCTATCCACATTGACGGACACATGGAAGTGCATAACTAGTGGCTGGAGTGTCAGGCTTGGCTAAGTTTTTGAGGGTGAAAATTCGGAGGCTGTCTGCATGTTGTGTTGGAATTTCAACGCAATTAACTGACGAACACCAACAGTACTGCAAGGCGGAACCAGCGATAGTTAAATGGCCCACTCTGTACTTGTATTTTCGTGTCTGCGTCTCAGGCAAGCAGGACCGACCAAGCTGATCGGTGGGGGAACGGTGTCATTATCTGTCGAGAAATCAGTGTCGTCATTCGTTCTAAATATTTACTGCATTCCATTCTTAGTAAGCAAGCAAGCTGATTTTGACATTGCAGGTCAGGCCATTGGTCGTGTGTGGTCGGAATACGAAGCGTCCAACAATCCCGAAGTACGAGACGCCCGCATTTCATTCTTTAAGTGCACTGCAGAGATCGTCAAAAATCGCCGCAGTGTCTGGTCTAAAAAGGACACGCAAGAAATAGACTTGTACTGTTTTCCCTGCGACATAGTGCTGCCCGACCGGCAACAACTGGCCGAAAACGAGCGCTTTACTCAGGAGCCGATTGACACCAAAAAGAGCGCTCAAGCCAAAGGTGAACGGAACAGTAATGATTGTTGTGCGTTCAAAATCGAGCTTGTAGATTATCTGGTGTGTGTGTGGATGAATTGTAACCTGTCTCCTAGCGGCAGTGTCGGTCAGAAGTTGACCATGAGAGTGGACTTGGAAACGTGCACTCCCGCCGATTTGGTGCAGAAAGCTATCCGACAACGACTCCGGCGCGTGTCGCCCACCAGCTCGGACGCCGATCCTGAACTCTGCGCCCGACAGTGCGGCGACGATTACGTTCTCAAGGTGGCCGGCTGCCTGCTCTTTCTGCTTGCCCCTATGCCGCTGATCAGATATAAAGTCGGTGCCCGCCTTGTTTACGAGTTTTACGTTCACTTTTTCAGTACGTGAAGAACAGTTTCGATGCCAACTCCATTCCGCTGCTTATGATGATGTCCTACAGAGCTCTGTTAGAGTCGCCGACCATTTATTGGTCGTTGGCGCAGCCAAGTTTCATGCGCACTTACTGCGACCTGCCCAGAGACAACAACGAACCCCTGACTCTCTGGGAGTTGGACAGTTTCTTCCGACTGCAGATTCTGGTAGCCTCCTACATCAACATCACCGATGTCGATCAGGTCTGCTTTCACAGTCGTTCGATCTGCTCTGCATAACATTTTTAACATACCCGCTGCTAAGCTTTTGAGATAGATCTGTCGACCTCGCTTCATTAACGCAAATTAGGAGTTTTAATAATAATAATAATAATAATAATAACTTTATACAACGCACATGTACACCAGAGCAAGCCAGCAATAACCCAACAGGGCCACATGCGAGGTAATCACTTGGGCTGAGACGGGCTCGAACCCCTATGTGTCACGCGCCGTGAGCATGGTAGGCAAGATGCTACCCAATGCATCACGGACGCGGACATAGGTTCTTCGCACGTTCTTAGGTTCTTCGCACTCTTCTTGCTGACGAGAATCGGTTAAAATGCATTTCGTCTTTCCTCAACAATTTTACTGTTATCTCTTTCGAAATCAGTCTAGTCATTTTTCAATCGAAAGTCTCAAGCGGAAACTTTCCGTTGATGGATTTCTTGCCGACCTGCGGCAAACTAATCACACGCGTCAACAATCACATAGTTAATTTAGATTTACGTTAAAGTGGCAATATTTCACGGTACAGAGCAGTTGGTGATGAGGGACACTGTACGAGTGCCGCCGTCCAACCCTCGCTGGAATCAAGTGCTCGACTTTGACTTGTACAACCAGGACGTTCCTCGCTCCGCCCAGATCTGTTTCTCCATCTGCTCTGTGCGTATGCGCAAGCAGAAAGAGGTTGGTCGTTTAAATTTTAAAAAGTACATATACCACAGTTGTTAAACAAATTATTATGGTCAAAAGTCTTGCTTTTTCAAAAAAAAAACAATTTTTGAGCCTTCAAAAAGCTTTTTTTTAAATTAGGTTTTTAAAAATTTTACTGTTTTTAATTTTAAAGTTTTACTAGAAACTGTGCTTATAACAACTTTTTTGCGCTGAACTGAACTGATTTCTATGTTTCGAAGAGAATATCCAGTTTGTGTCTCTATGTAGGAGCACTGTGCTCTGGCCTGGGGCAACCTGCGTCTGTTCGATTACAACGACCGTTTCGTGGACGAGCGTTACAATCTATACCTGTGGCCGTTTCCTAAAGGCTTCGACGGCTTTCTCAACCCTCTCGGCCATGTCGGATCTAATCCCGATCGCGACTCGCCGCGTTTAGAGGTGGAGTTCGAATTTTTTGGAAAGCCAGTGATTTTTCCTTCTCGGCATAATATACACGAGTATGTGGCGTTCTTGAAAAGATGGAAGATCAGAAAGACGCCATCTCTTGCCGCTCACGAACCAGATGTAAGTTTACTGTAATTTAACGAGCCAATTAACTACAGTACTGTATTTGTTAGGAAGTTCCGCCTGATGAACTATCTGAATTCAATGCATTGCTGCGAAGACCGTCACAAGACCTCTCCGACAAGGAGCGAGCTTGTTTTTGGAAAATGAGGTACATTTTCTTACTCCAGTGAAGTACTTCAGTAAGGCCGCCCTTTATGCATGGTGTTATTTTACAGTCAGGGAAATCTGAACATATGTAATGGTACCAAACCAACAAATATGTAGCTAGTCATCCGCCGATGTTAGGGAGGTTGTGGGTGTCTGGGCACTAAAAAGCGCTCAAAAATCGAAAAAATACGCTAATTTTGACTCAAATACAGCTAAAAAGTGCTGTTTTACAGGCGATGTGAAATTCTAAAAAATTGTAGAGCTTTGCTGAAAAATTGCTTAAGCCAGAAAAATCAGGGGAGGTCGGAAAAATCGTCTCGGGGATAGATCGGGTTGAGGGCTGGGGTATGTCGAGTGGGGAGACCCCTGTTTCATGTATGTACCGATACCGTAAATGGTGCCTATTAAGCTTAAAGAGGTACCATGATCAGGTCACTCTTTCTTGAATCAATACCGGTATGTCGCAAGTGGTGTGCGCCCGTAATAAGCGATTTGAACTGTTGTAGGAAGTATTGCACGAAAATTCCTGAAATTCTGCCTCGCCTGCTAGACGCCATCAACTGGGGCAGTCGGGAGGAAGTGGCGCAAGTATCAGTGGCCGGTGTGAGTGCGTTGAGTGAGAGGTGTGGCTTGCAGGTGTACGTGCTGTTAGAGGATTGGGCTTTGGTGTCTCCAGACACAGCTCTCGAACTATTGGACACTCGATATCCTGACAAGGCAGTGCGTTCTTTTGCTGTAAAGTCACTGGATAAGTTGCTTGACGACGATCGACTCATGCTTTACCTCATGTCTCTTGTGCAGGTACTTGCAAATTTATTTTTAAACTCTACAGACCTCCAAAAGCGATCAGTGTTTTTACTCGAGTTCTGACTAGATATCGATATAATAAGGTCGTTATTAACCATTGTTAGTATACATGTAACAGGGGGTCCGGCAGTCAGAGAGACTAAGCCATAGACGAATCGGTTCCTTTCATGGCTTACCTCTCCGACTATGGCTATGATGTTCCATCGATGGCTATTGAACGCCTACTTAGCCATACATGGCTACTTAGCCCTCTATGGCTACTTAGCCCTCTATGGCTACTTAGCCTTCTATGGCTACTAGAGTTGTAAAAAAAAATTTTTTTTTGAAAGCCAAAAAAAAAAGCTTTTTTTATGAAAATTTTTCATTTCGAAATTTTTTTTTTCAAAATTTTTTCCTAGCATGAAATATAGCTTGTAGGAGATGCAAGGATGCATCAGAAGCAACTTTAAATGCAAAAGCTGATACTTTGGTTCAAACATAGTTTTACAGCCTGAGAGTCGATATTCTACCTGCAGCATTGCTCACAAAGTGGCTCTTGCCCTTCAAAACCTATTTTTATGCTTAGAATAGGCAAGAAATTGATAGAACTGCACTTCTAATGTATATCTGAGGCTAAATTCAGCGATTTCCCCCCAAAATTTCCATACTGTGAATAAAATAAAAAATTTTCGAAATGGGCCTTCAAAAAAAAAAGCTTTTTTTTTTAAAAAAAAAAAGCCTTTTTTTTTTAAAAAAAAAAGAGCCTAACAACACTAATGGCTACCACTCTTCCACAGCATAGCCAACTATGGCTACATAGCCATCTATGGCTACATAGCTATCTATGGCTACGTAGCCATAGATAGCTAAAAAGGCGGGGCCTCCTCGAGTTTAGCCATAGATGGCTACATAGCCATAGATGGCTACGCATCAACATAGCCATCTATGGCTACGTAGCCATCTATGGCTAAAAGTGTGGGGCCACCTCGATTTTAGCCATAGATGGCTACATAGCCATAGATGGCTACGTAGCCATAGATGGCTATGTAGCCATAGTTGGCTACCGCTGTTTCATAGCATAGCCAATTATGGCTACTTAGCCATCTATGGCTATGTAGCCATCTATGGCTACATAGCCATCTATGGCTAAAAGTGGGCGGACCCTGTTTTTGTAGTCATAGGTGGCTACATAGCCATAGATGGCTATGTTGATACGTATTTGGCTGAAAGTGAGCGGGGCCTGCCTTTGTAGTCATAGATGGCTACTTAGCCCTCTATGGCTACCCCGTTTGGGTAGACCAAACTCCAATTGGAGTAGTTTTCTGACAATCTGATGGTTCCCAATGAGCCCCTCACATGACAGGACCGAATGTTATGACTTTTCGTGGTGGGACCCTAACCGGGAAGACTTGTCATCGGTAAGAAGTGCGCCAAATTCAAATCACTCAAGTACTGCCACCTTCACTGAACCTAAATCGTCTTCATCCTCCAGGCCACCTCTGCCATTCGCTGACTTCCAGATCGTACCAGAAACACTTCGATCATCCAGCCCGCCACTCACGATTTGCATGTCATCAATCTTCACAGAAGTACTATCCCGGGAATCGGCCGATTTGGAGTCAAAGAAGGTGAAGCTGCCGATTTTCCTTCAGCTTTCCACGATTCCCACTCTTCTAGCTTCTCCACTTCTTCAACAAACTCTCTCCGTCCAGCCACACCACTTTGATCTACCTTAAATCGTCTCGCAGAAGTACTATCCCGAGAATCGGCCGATTTGGAGTGGAAGAAGGTGAAGCTGCCGATTTCCCTTCAGCTTTCCACGATTCCCACTCTTCTAGCTTCTGTACATCTTCAACAAACTCTCTCCTTCCAGCCACACCACTTTTATCTACTTTAAATCGTCCCGCCGAAGTACTATCCCAAGAATCGGCCGATTTGGAGTGGAAGAAGGTGAAGCTGCCGATTTTCCTTCAGCTTTCCACGATTCCCACTCTTCTAGCTTCTGTACTTCTTCAACAAACTCTCTCCTTCCAGCCACACCACTTTGATCTACTTTAAATCGTCCCGCCGAAGTACTATCCCAAGAATCGGCCGATTTGGAGTGGAAGAAGGTGAAGCTGCTGATTTTCCTTCAGCTTTCCACGATTCCCAATCTTCTAGCTTCTGTACTTCTTTGACATGCTTTCTGCTTTGAGGCACACCTCTTCGATCCACTTCAAATCGCGCCGCCGAAGTACTATCCCGAGAATCGGCCGATTTGGAGTGCAAGAAGGTGAAGCTGCCGATTTTCCTTCAGCTTCTTCAAGGCACACCATTTCGATCCACTTCAAATCGCCCCGCCGAAGTACTATCCTGAGAATCGGCCGATTCGGAGTGGAAGAAGGTGAATCTTCCGATTTTCCTTCAACTTTCCGTTATTTTAACTAGTGCTTCAAATAGAACGTTTGCATCAAATATGCTTACTACAGTATCCGATCCAATCGGGACCATCATATTCAGACTTAGCTAAGCGAGAGCTTTTGATTGAGTACCTACATGCCTATGTTACGAAGCAGCGTTACAAAGTTAGAAAATTTGCATAAAAAATTTGCATATTCAAAATGTCAATTTTTACGTAGCCATCTATGGCTACATAGCCATCTATGGCTATGTAGCCTTTCATGGCTAAAAACGATTGAGCCATTTTAGCCATGGAAGGCTACATAGCCATAAATGGCTATGTAAAATTCTATAGCCATCTATGGCTACTCTCAAAATGAAACTGAAATTCGGAATTTGCCGATCAGCTATTTCAGTTTCATTTTGAGAGTAGCCATAGATGGCTATCGGATTCTATGTAGCCATCTATGGCTACATAGCCATCTATGGCTATGTAGCCTTTCATGGCTAAAAACGATTGAGCCATTTTAGCCATGGAAGGCTACGTAGCCATAGATGGCTATGTAAAATTCGATAGCCATCTATGGCTACTCTCAAAATGAAACTGAAATTCGGTATTTGCTGATCAGCTATTTCAGTTTCATTTTGAGAGTAGCCATAGATGGCTATCGGATTCTATGTAGCCATCTATGGCTATGTAGCCTTTTATGGCTAAAAACGTTTGAGCCATTTTAGCCATGGAAGGCTATGTAGCCATAGATGGTTATGTAAAATTCGATAGCCATCTATGGCTACTCTCAAAATGAAACTAAAATTCGGAATTTGCCGATCAGCTATTGTTTTTAGCCATAAAAGGCTACATAGCCATAGATGGCTACATAGAATCCGATAGCCATCTATGGCTACTCTCAAAATGAAACTGAATTAGCTGATCGGCAAATTCCGAATTTCAGTTTCATTTTGAGAGTAGCCATAGATGGCTATCGAATTTTACATAGCCATCTATGGCTACGTAGCCTTCCATGGCTAAAATGGCTCAATCGTTTTTAGCCATAAAAGGCTACATAGCCATAGATGGCTATGTAGCCATAGATGGCTATGTAGCCATAGATGGCTACGTAAAAATTGACATTTTGAATATGCAAATTTTTTATGCAAATTTTCTAACTTTTTAACGCTGCTTCGTAACATAGGCATGTAGGTACTCAATCAAAAGCTCTCGCTTAGCTAAGTCTGAATATGATGGTCCCGATTGGATTGGATACTGTAGTAAGCATATTTGATGCAAACTTTCTATTTGAAGCAGTAGTTAAAATAACGGAAAGTTGAAGGAAAATCGGCAGCTTCACCTCTTACCACTCCAAACTCGGCCGATTCTGGGGCAGTACTTCGGCAGGACGATTCAAAGTGGATTAGAAGTGGTGTGGCTGGAGGCCCAGTAAGTTTCAAAGCAGTATGGAAGCTACAAGACTTAAAACAATGTAAAGCTGAAGGAAAATCGGAAGCTTCACCTTCTTCCACTCCGAATCGGCCGATTCTCAGGATAGTACTTCGGCGGGGCGATTTGAAGTGGATCGAAGTGGTGTGCCTCAAAGAAGCTGAAGGAAAATCGGCAGCTTCACCTTCTTCCACTCTGAATCGGCCGATTCTCGGGATAGTACTTTGGCGGCGCGATTTGAAGTGGATCGAAGTGGTGTGCCTCGATGGAGAAACCATGCAAAGAAGTACAGAAGCTAGAAGAGTGGGAATCGTGGAAAGCTGAATCGGCAGCTTCACCTTCTTCCACTCTAAATCGGCCGATTCTCAGGATAGTACTTCGGCGAAGATTGATGATGTGCAAATCGTGAGTGGCGGGCTGGATGATCGAAGTGGTTCTGGTACGATCTGGAAGTCAGCGAATGGCAGAGGTGGCCTGGAGGATGAAGACGATTTAGGTTCAGTAGAAGGTGCCAGTACCTGAGTGATTTGAATTTGGCGCACTTCTTACTGATGACAAATCTTCCCGGTTAGGGTCCCACCACGAAAAGTCATAACATTCGGTCCTGTCATGCGAGGGGCTCATTGGGAACCATCAGAAAACTACTCCAATTGGAGTTTGGTCTGCCCGAACAGGGTAGCCATAGAGGGCTAAGTAGCTATCTATGACTACAAAGGCAGGCCCCGCTCACTTTCAGCCAAATATGTATCAACATAGCCATCTATGGCTATGTAGCCATCTATGACTACAAAAACAGGGTCCGCCCACTTTTAGCCATAGATGGCTATGTAGCCATAGATGGCTATGTAGCCATAGTTGGCTATGCTGTGAAAGAGTGGTAGCCAACTATGGCTATGTAGCCATCTATGGCTACAAAACTATATATGGCTACGTAGCCATAGATGGCTATGTTGATGCGTAGCCATCTATGGCTATGTAGCCATCTATGGCTAAACTCGAGGAGGCCCCGCCTTTTTAGCTATCTATGGCTACGTAGCCATAGATGGCTATGTAGCCATAGATGGCTACATAGCCATAGTTGGCTATGCTGTGGAAGAGTGGTAGCCATAGAAGGCTAAGTAGCCATAGAGGGCTAAGTAGCCATAGAGGGCTAAGTAGCCATGTATGGCTAAGTAGGCGTTCAATAGCCATCGATGGAACATCATAGCCATAGTCGGAGAGGTAAGCCATGAAAGGAACCGATTCGTCTATGGCTTAGTCTCTCTGACTGTCCGGGGCTCGCCTGACTTAAGACAAGACCCCTCCATCGGGACTCCCCGAGACGATTTTTTTTCCGACCCCTTCGATTTTTCAAACTGTAAAACCGCTAAATATATCATTTTTAATAAAGTAAATTCTGGGCCTGAATAAAAAATCATCATTTTGTAAACGTATTTGAACCGGAATTAGGATTTTTATTCATTTTCATAAATGGGCCGGGGGTATTGGGTGGTAAACACCCTCCCCTCGCCGGCCAATACCGCCTCCTCTGTCGTCCATACCCCCCTCGCCCCACTCCGGAGGGAGAAAAATCTCGCTTCTTTAGGGCCAAACAGGCGTTTCGGCCCCCCCCCCCCCCCCCCGAGGTCTCCATACCCCCCTCCGGATTTTTCCGGCCCATGTATGTTCATTTTTAGTCAAAAAATACTATTTTCGCGATTTTTTAGCGTGTTTTAGTGCCCAACCCCTCCCCTAGAATTTCGGCTCAAATCCCCTGGCCGGCGTCAGACCCCACCCCTCCCCATCGGCAGATGACCTGTTACATGTACGATTTTTAGTATCGATGCCGCCAAATAATGTGGATATTTTGATATTTTAAAATGAAAAATGTTTATCTTAATAAGCAGTTTTTGCCCGAAAATCGCCTTAAAAGTAATCTGCAGAGTTTGTTGCGCTATAATTACTTCAACTCAGTAAGACGCTGTTTTTTCTATGTATCATTTTATCAGTCAAGGCCATCCCATCCTACTTGCATCAATATTCACCTTTGAACCCGATCCTTGAAGTGCAGAAATTATAATCAACACAGGGAAAACTACTATTGACATGCAGTTAATACGAGCTGGTAATGCACATTAGCAGCTCGTATAACAAGATTGTATTTAACATATCAACGATGTGCTACTGCGTCACGGCGCGTCTCACTGCTGATACGTTAACTTTTAAACATCGTATAACAAAATCCAATAGTATTTACGATTGCAATTACAAGACACCGTTAAAGCGATTTGTAAATGAGCAGTAGCAACCGTCTGTCAACAGTGGTTCTCCCTGTGCAAGACTGTAGAATATTGGATGGTTGTTGAGTTCATATGAACTGGGTCTGTTTAGGTGCTTAAGTACGAAGCTTTTATCGACAATGATCTGGCAAAGTTTCTGTTGAAACGGGCTCTGATGAATCAGCAGATCGGTCACTTGCTGTTCTGGCTGGTGCGGGCCGAACTGCAGCAGAAGCCGCTCGAAGTCTCCTATCGATTTGGCGTAATGCTGGAGGCTTTCTGTCGGGGCAGCGGCCCTTACCTCAACTCGCTGCTCAAGCAGGCAGAAGCCGTCGAGAAGCTGGAAACGCTGAGCACCTTGGTCAAAGAACGGAAGGAGGAAGTGTCGCGGAACGAGGTAACTGTCTCACTGCACTTACGCTGACTCAAGAAATGCTGACTGACCTTCCAGCTGCTGCACGAGGAATTGACGCACAACAAAGAAGTGCTGCAGAACTTTGAATCGCCGCTGGGCAGCTGTGATGTTCTGGGCGCGTTGCAGTAGGTTTTGGTTTATTTTAGACTTTCTAGACTAGCTGGTCGTGCAGATACAGATTGAGGTCGGTTTGTTTGGCTAGTCGTGCCGCATAGCAACAGCTGTGAAAGGCCTTCGAATGTTTGTTGACGCACTTGCCGAACGTCTGCCACAGCCGTTTATGGAAGGCCGGCTGTCGTCTCACTCGCTCCAGCGCCGACTGACTGGTCTGCGATCTAAACAGTTCGGTTTTGCTGTTTAGGCTTAGGTTCAGCCTTAGCCCTGGCCGGGGATCCATATTAGTCGTAGGTGCTGTACCTGTTCATGTTCCTCATGCTAATTTGTCTTTGGTAGAACCGGGCGTTGCAATGGTATCCTGAATCTCCGGCACTTTTTCCCAGCATGCAGCAGATTCCTTTCATGGCTTTTTCTGAAATGGTCGGTGTCTATAGAGGATCGGTGTGGTATTGCATTGCGGTCAGACGTAGCCACTTACTATGGTAATGGGCGTATGTATTAAGGGGTTTATTGCTCTTACCCGTTACTGGACAAGCCTCGTCAGCCACCTCCCCGACCCAAAAAAGCTTGGCATGTTTTGCACCGCATGTTGGATTTGAAGCATAAGGGAGCCGGTCAAAATGTCGAAAGGTAACGAACGAAATACCGAATGTACAAAATGCCGAAAGCCAGAATGCCGAAGGTCAAAATGTCAAATGGGTACGAAATACCTAATGTACAAATTGCCGAAAGTGAAAATGCGCGAAGTCAGAATTAGCCTGAAATGAGTGCGCCATACGTTTCATTGCATGCGTCTTATATGGCGATATGCTGTGTTTATTACGCACAGCCGCTGTATTGCAAGCCAGCGCCAAAGGCCATTTTGTTTAATTCACCACTGAATTGCAAGTGATACATCAAGCACTATGACAAGTCAGTCATACGACAGTCACTGACATTGCTTAGTGATCAAGCTTGTACGCTATGCCGGGATGCTATTATGGGGGGCCTGGCCCTAGTCGGTCGCGTCGCGGCTGACCCCTAGGGTCCCCTTATTTCTCGACTTTTTGGAAAATCGCTCCACCGACTTTCATGACAACTCACAATCCCTCCCGACTTTCCGACGCATCCATGCAACCCACTTGTCTATTGTTTTTCAATTTCCAACACTAAATTTTCTAAAATTGCCTGTCAAACAGCACGATTTTTAGCTGAATTTGAGCTGTTAATAGCATACACAGCGATTTTTAATAATCATTCCTTGAATTAGGGTTCAGTCTCAGACCAATGTACCTCATTTTCGACATAAATGGACCGAAAAAAATGCGGGGGGTAGTGTAGGATAGGACAAGACGAAAGTTAGTTTCCGAAAATTTGCCACAATTTTAGATCGGGAGGAGTATGGCTGGCCAACTGACAGCGACCAGATTTTAAAAGCGCGTTGCTGTATGGTTTCGCAAAAAACTTTGCCGAAATTTCAGAGGGGTATGGACAGCAGAGAGCGCTGGCCAATTATGGGCTAGCTAATTCACATCCCAGTGCCTACTATCGGAAGGCAAAGAGGTAAGTCAGCAGGCCACCCGGCCGGTGTATGACGAACTAATAATCTATAATAAACAGTGCATATTAGACGCAATGAAATGTAATGTGCACTCATTTTAGCCCAATTCTGAGTAATAAGGGGACCCTAGGGGTCAGTCGACCAACTAGGGCCAAGCCCCCAGAATAGCATCCCGGCATAGCGCACAAGCTTGATTACTACTAAGCAATGTCTGTGACTGTCGTATTATTACTTGTCATAGTGCTTGATGTATCACTTGCAATTCAGTGATGAATTAAACAAAATAACCTTACTGGCACTGGCTTGCAATACAGCGGCTGTGCATAATAAACAGTGCATATCGCCATATAAGATGCATGCAATGAAATGTATGGCGCACTCATTTTAGGCTAATTCTGACTTTCGACATTTTCACTTTCGGCAATTTGTACGTTCGGCATTTCGTACCCATTCGACATTTTGGCTTTCGACATTTTGTACATTCGGCATTATACCCATTCGACATTTTGACTTTCGACATTTTGGCTTTCGGCATTTTGTACATTCGGCATTTCGTACCCATTCGGCAATTTGACTTTCGGCATTTCGTTGCCTTTCGGCATTTTGAATTCGCGTTTGGTAGCCAACCCTTCGGTATTTCGTACCAATTCGGCATTTTGACTTTCGGTATTTCGTTACCTTTCGGCATTTTATATTCGGCATTTTGACCGGATCCCTTGAAGCATACATGTAACAGGTGGGTCCGGGTCTCCCTCCACCCGAATTAGGCTAGATTTGGGACCTCCGGAGACGATTTTTCCGCCCCTCCCCTCCGGTTTTCTGGCAAGTAATTTTTTCAGCAAAATGTTTTTCATTTTTGTTAGAATTTTAAACACTATAATTGCTAAAATCGTCTATAAAACAGCACTTTTTGTCTGTATTTGAACCCAGATAAGCGATTTTTTGACGATTTTTAGCCCAAAATCCTTTAAAACTGGGCTCAGACTCCTCGGCCGGCGCCAGATCAGACACCCCACCCCCTCCCCGTCGGTGGATGAGCTACATAATATATGATTGGAAGAATCATGAACAGAGCGCTACTATGGTACCAGTACCACAAGGTAAAATTATACTACTATACCGCCCGAATTGTTCCGTGGTATCGCGCCCCTATGTAGTTAAAATACTTCGAATTTGACAGCTTTGTTTTAGTTAGGGAACTGCCAATTCAGTACGAAATACCCAAACGGTATCTTGATTATTCCTGCAGTTTTTAGGTTCATATACCGAGAAAATTGTGACGAATATACGCATTCAATTGGACTGTCCGGATTTTTAGTTTTTAACCCACAAAATCAGTTTCGACTAAAATTTTCTGTCCAAGCTTGGGGATTTTGTAGCAGATATGTTTCTTTATAAAACCGAAAATTTGAAGGAAATCCATCAGAGAACGAATATAAAACGGAACGGAACGAAAAAGGTAATGTCTAAAAAGTGTTGCATTTTGTGTCAATTCAGTATGAAGAGTGGTTAGAATAAGTGGCTAGTGTCTGACCGTGTTACCTACTTCTCTCTCTGAATCGCTTGGCGGAGTGTCTTTTGCTGATCAGTTGCTTAACCACGATTATTGTGGTCGATTGTGCGTTCTTTTCATCGCCGACGCTCAGCAAATATTCTGCAAGGTCATTACATACATTGTACGTATTTGTAAATGACGGCCTAACCGATTTACTACTCGGCTTACCGTCAAAGGAAGAGTAGCGAAGGCTGACTGGCGTTCCTGCCTTCTTGTAGGGCTGTGTGGTGTGGTATGCGTAAGCACAAATGAAACAGAGAAAGACTGCTCCGACACGGAGAAACATGTTTGACGGTAGAGAAGAGACAACGACAGTCGGTTGAGTCACCAGAAGTGATATTGGTTTTATAGTTTGCACTGTGCTCTGGCGCCCGTAAATCAAACCTACGTACGATAGATAGATAGATAGATGGACTCGCAGAAAGAACGGCGGCGGCCTCGCCTCCTACGCATCTTGCTTAACCTTGGAATTACCTGTTATAAATCGGCGTTAATTATCAAAAAACGCCAGAACGGTGTTAGTTGTTTAGGTTGGACGAGTGCAGAGTGTTGGGCAGTGCCAAGCGACCGTTGTGGTTGGTCTGGGACAATCCCGATGAGTTGGCTGAAATGGCCACGCAGACGCACGAGATTATTTTTAAGAATGGAGACGGTGTGTTGACGTCTGATCACGTAGCACCGAGTAAGATTTGTTTGTTTCAGATTTGCGCCAAGATATGCTCACCTTGCAAGTGTTGCGAATAATGGACAACATTTGGAAGTCGGAAGGCTATGATTTTTGTCTCACTCCCTACAGTTGTTTGCCGATGGGCAAGAATGTACGTGATCGATCATGTATCTATGCAGTTGATACGTAGTTGTGCATCGGATTATAGTTAGTGCCTTCTTTGTAGATCGGAATGATTGAAGTGGTGAGAAAGTCGAAGACAATCTTTGAAATTCAATGCTCGCAACGGCGAATTGGGGCCGCTTTCAGTACGAGCGGGGCTTTCCTGAATCGATGGATCAAAGATCACAACTGGGAACAGGAAAAGTAAATCTTTTGTCGCGCGGTGTAGGTAACGCTATTGATTTCATACATGTGTATGGGGACAAAAATATAGCTCTATAAAAGCTTTCAGAAGTTGTTAGGAAAGGAAGCATCCTGATGCGTTTTTAAGCCACAGAAATCAATTTTCGCAACTGCGCACTGAACCTCAAATTGATCCAGACAACTACGCGCTGAACCCCAATTTTTTGATAAAATTTTTTGTTGGAAAACTTGTTTGTGGGCAGTTTTTAGTCGAAAATTAGATTTTTACTAAAAAGTTTCAATTTAGCCGAAAAGTTCGTTTTTTTGGCCAAAATTTTTGATAAAAATTTTGACTGAGAGCCACGGCGGCCACGCATGGAGACCTGGCTATTCCCCTGAGCTGCCGAGCATCTACATGTATGATTGGTTTGTTTGCTACAAAACTGTAAGAGGATCTAGTTGGGATTTGGCCGGCTGCAAGTCTGACAATGCATCTTTGTTTTAAGTATCTCTGCACGAGAAAGTGGGCCATTTCGCGGGGCATTAAAATATTCAAAATTAGTTTAGGTCCATACAGTTATGACTGTTAGATTCATTTTTCTTCAAAAACAACGAATTTGAAGTCCGTTTTCGCCTACCTAGTGTAGTAAGCCCAATACGGAGCCCTTTACCCCCCACACTGTGGCAATTTTGTTCTTCTGTGTTTTGAAACTTTAGATATCGTAACATATGTAAAAAGGCACGCTGAATTTCGTGGTGGTACGCATTTTTTCGAAAAACTTTGAAAATTGCATTATTTCGCGTTTTGAATTTTTCAAAGCTGAAAAAACGCCAATTTTTGTCGTAGGAAACGTCGATTAACACGCTTAAAAGATGCGCTAAACAATTCTCTTTCGATTGGTATAATCATATCTGGGGGTTAGGGTATGTAGACGGGCACTTTAGGGCCTCTGAAAGTCAATTGGTCGGCCCCAGAGCGCCATTTCTGCAACTGACCGCTTTAACCGGTCGCTAAATCATTAGACAAATAGCAAATTATCACTTGGGCACCACCGTCTCAACCAACAATCAATGAAAAAGTAATCTCTTGCTCTATTTGTTACACTCTGCATGATTCATGAACTCATGTTTGGGTATTATTTATCTAATTCGCTGGAGAGAAAACCAAATCCAAAATTGTTGGCGCTTGCTTCTGTGCTTTTGCTACGAAGTGTTCTAAAAACTTCTAGAACGATGTAGTACTGAGCTTGTATCTAGAAACATTTTGCGCACGCAAGTACAGTAACAGTGAATTGATATGGAACGGGAATGAAAGAAGGGAGAAGTAACACATGCGCGTGCATTCATCTCAATGGAACTACCGATATAGAGCAAATTAGCCTTCCAAAAATTATACACAACCATACCATGATACATGTGCATTAGGTAAACAAGATCAAAAACTGTAATTCTATTCCTGGACACAGCTGCAACCATCCAAAATATCTGCTAACATAGTTTGAAGTGCATTCTTCTGTTGGCTCCGTTTTGGTACCGAACCATGGTTGAGGAGTGCCTGACATAAATGTGCTTTCGTAAGCTGATCCAGCTTCTGGTCAGATCTCATTTCGCAGAGATTCCTTCCTTCCAAGAAGACTGGATGCTTTAAACGAACTTCTTCAAACGCAACGTCTACTGAGTGCTGTAATGTGAGGAGAAGTTATAACGGCGGATTGAATATTTGTCTGTCTGTCCTCCATAGATAGACAGTAGTTAGGCCCGGCTGGCTGGAGGGGTGCAGTGACGTCGCTGCTCTCCCGGCCGCCTCGAGATAAGCCGCGCCGGCATTAGACTCCGCCCCATTAGGACTCCGCCCCGCTCGGGAGTTTCAAACAGCAAAAACCGTCGGTTGAACTTTAGCACACGGCTTATCTCGAGGCGGCCGGGAGAGGCAGCGACGTCACTGCACCCCTCCAGCCAGCCGGGCCTAACTACTATAGACATATAGGCCAGACCATCAAATCGGGGACCCCTACCTAGTGTTTCCGATCAAATTAAAATTAAATAACAAAATTAAATTGTTTTGGCCAAAATCGCCAAGTATATAGCAATTTAATAACAAATTAAATTTCTCGCGATGACTGTCAAACAAATTAAAATTATATTAAATTTCGTAAAATTGGCCTTGAAATTTGATACAAATTTGATATGAATTTGATATAAATTTGTTTGGCTCGGCAGCTTCACTAACCAAAGTCTGGCTGGAGGGGTGCAAATCATCTAGGCCCGGCTGGCTGGAGGGGTGCAGTGACGTCGCTGCCTCTCCCGGCCGCCTCGAGATAAGCCGCGCCGGCATTAGACTCCGCCCCATTAGGACTCCGCCCCGCTCGGGAGTTTCAAACAGCAAAAACCGTCGGTTGAACTTTAGCACACGGGCTAGCGGTCTTACCAAATTTCCCAGCCTTCGGCGGATATGTTGTGAAAACTCAAACTCTGCAGCCTTTTTGCTCGTACGTAC